>CANTUR010000057.1:0-117500 GCA_947683625.1 Mallotus nudiflorus
CTAAATATTTCTATTGTAGAAGAGAAACCAAATGATGTTGAAATTCATCTTTCTTTGCATATACCCATTTGCACCCAATTACCTTTTTTCCCTTTGGAAGACTAGCTAGTTTCCATGTCTTATTCTTTTGAAGGGATTGCATTTCTTCATTCATGGCAATCCTCCACTTTTCATGTTTTAAACTTTGGACTACTTCATTATAAATGGTATACTCTGTGGTTACGGCTTAAGCTGATCTTCCATATCAGAAAAAATTTTCTTGCTTTAGTTGGCATTCTGCATCAATAGTTATTAAATAGAATTTATAGCAGAAATGGTAGACAACACAAAAGTATCCAAATTAGCGTCAATAACTTTTTCATCTTTAATTTTAGCAGGAAATGTTGTGACAAATGCTAGATTTATGGTAGAGATTTTTAATGGCACCAATCATTTCAGTATATGGCAAAGTGAGGTTCTATATACCCTCTTTCAGTAGGGTCTAAATATTTCTATTGTAGAAGAGAAACCAAATGATGTTGAAATTCATCTTTCTTTGCATATACCCATTTGCACCCAATTACCTTTTTTCCCTTTGGAAGACTAACTAGTTTCCATGTCTTATTCTTTTGAAGGGATTGCATTTCTTCATTCATGGCAATCCTCCACTTTTCATGTTTTGAACTTTGGACTACTTCATTATAAATGGTATACTCTGTGGTTACGGCTTAAGCTGATCTTCCATATCAGAAAAAATTTTCTTGCTTTAGTTGGCATTCTGCATTAATAGTTATTAAATAGAATTTATAGCAGAAATGGTAGACAACACAAAAGTATCCAAATTAGCGTCAATAACTTTTTCATCTTTAATTTTAGCAGGAAATGTTGTGACAAATGCTAGATTTATGGTGGAGATTTTTAATGGCACCAATCATTTCAGTTTGTGGCAAAGTGAGGTTCTATATACCCTCTTTCAGTAGGGTCTAAATATTTCTATTGTAGAAGAGAAACCAAATGATGTTGAGGAGAAAAAATGGAAGGTGATCAATAGATTGACATGTGGTACAATTCAATCATGTCTTTCTAAAGAGTAGAAGTATGCATTTTCTAAAGAAACTTTTGTAAGTAAATTATAAAAGGCACTGGAGGAGAAATTCTTAAAGAAAAGCAGTCATAACAAACTCCACATGAAAAAGAGATTGTTTCGCTTTAATTATGTTTCAAGTACCATAATGAATGATTACATTATTAGTTTTAATTAGCAAGTAACTAATTTAATGAATATGGACGTGACTTTTAATGATGAAGATCTGGCTTTGATGTTGGTGGGATCGCTTACTAATGAGTTTGAGTATCTTGAAACTACTCTACTTTATGGGAAGTTGTTGTGTTTCTAAGTGAAGTAACTGTAGTTTTGTATAGTTATAAATTGCAAAAGAAAGAAAAAAAAGAAAATACAAGTGTTGAAGCAGAAGGTCTTGTTGTTAGAGGCCATTCGCAGAGCTAGAATAAAGGAAGGAGAGGGAGATCTAAGTCAAAGTTCAAACTGAGCAAAGATCAAGGTGCCTTTTGTCGAGAAAAAGGGCATTGGAAGAAAGATTGTCCTAAGCTAAAGGACAAAGGCAAACTTGGAAAGGGAAATGTTGTCTTAAATTCAAATGTAGTTGAGTGTGATGATGCATATTCAAATCTTTCAATTGTTGTTACACCATCAACCAGCTGTTCGAGTTCATGGTTACTAGATTCATCTTATAGTCACCATATGACTCCCAATCGAGAATGGTTCTTTGACTTTAAAGAACTAAAAGGTGGAGTTGTCTACACAACGAATAATGCCTTTCTTAACACACATAGGATTGGTTCAATTCGCTTGAGCAATCAGGATGGATCAATTAGAACTTTAATAGGTGTTCATTATACTCCGAATTTGATGAGGAATCTCATTTATGTGGGAACCTTAGAGTCAAAAGGTTTTAAAGTAAGGGTGAAAGATGGAATAATGAGAATCATCTCTAGTGCACTTGTGATAATAAAGGGGATTCAGAAAAGAAATAATGTGTATTACTTTTTAGGTAGTACAATTGTTGGGACAGCAACAGCGGTAGCTTCTACTAATGATCAGGAGTCAGAAGCAACCAGGTTATAGCATTTGCGCTTGGGGCATGCTAGAGAAAAATCCTTGAAATTGTTGATAGATCAAGGATTATTAAAAGGAGCTCGAGCTTGAAAATTGGATTTTTGTGAGCATTGCATCAAAGGGAAGAAGACAAGGGCAAAATTTGGAACAATCATCCATGATACTGAGGGTATTTTGGATTATGTTCATTCAGATATATAGGGGCCTTCCAATAATGCTTTATTGGGAGGAAAACACTTTTATGTTTCCTTTGTTGATGATTTTCCCGGAGAGTATAGGTGTATACAATGAAGACGAAGGATGAGGTGCTAGAAATTTTCCTTAAATGGAAAAAGATGGTGGAGACTCAAACAGGCAGACAATGGTGAAAAGTCAAACGTCTCCGCACAGACAATGGTGAAGAGTTAAAAAATGATCTGTTTTTAAAAGTCTGTGAAGATGAAGGTATTTTCAAAATATTGTTACAATTTGAAAGATAAAATTTGCAGACACTACTAAAGGTTGGATTTGAGAGAGAATTGTATGGAATTTTGCCATGGTGGAGATTTGTTAGATTTAGAAAAATCCCACATTGGGAAGAAAAATAAAATATTATTTTGATAGTATCTAAGGACGTAGGCATAATTAGTCGAACCTCTTTAAATTTTGATATTCTCTTTTATATCTATTTAATAGCTATTGTCGGTTATAGCTGTTGTTAATTATTGTGTTATTAAAATTACTTATTTTGATAAAATTTTGTCTAAGATGTGTGGTTTTTAAATGTGATCATTGTGACTTCACCACTCTTTTCTAGAAATCTGCCTTATGGTGATTTTTATTACAATCGTCTAAACTCTAGTCACATGTGTAATAGTTTTCAAGGTGATTTTATTATTATTGGTAGAAATTAACCCGAATTCTACAACAGAATTTATGCCTCTGAAGGAACTATTTAGTTCAAGTTGGATGAAGTTCTTCATCTCAGTTGCCTGTTTTAGAGCTTTCACTCTTATAATCACGATCTCATCAATTTACCAAGATCAAATACCCGACATAATTGGAAGATTTCCAAAAATCAATGTCCTGAGAGGACAATTTGGTGATGGTAAGGCACAATCGTCTAGTTGCAGCATTAATATTCTTTTCTTGAGAAAGTGAAGGAAAATAAACTTGAATTTTGTGTTCTTTTTTATCCAATCTTATTCACAGGTACAGAACATGATGAACATCTGCTTGGTGGACTCCTGGCTTCAGGATTTGATCAAGAATCTTGCTTAAGCAGATACCAATCTTTCTTGTACAGCAAACTTTCACCTTAAAGACCTTCTCCATACTTGATCTCGAAACTACGCAATTATGAAAATATTCATAAGCACTGTACACCTTACACCGAATCCTACAACAGAACACTCTTAAGTGCTCAGTTCAAGCAACGTTTCTAGTCCTGCTCCTGCAGAGTGTAAATATCGGTCTGGATAAGTGACCGAGGCTTGGGAAGCAGGATATATATTAACAATGGCCTCAGCATTTCTTTATGCCCTCATCACTACCAGAACATTACTTGTTCAACATGGTCCTGATATGGCAGATCCTTTCTGCGAGCCGTTTCCAAACACATAAGTTCTTAATTATGGGTTTTCCAATCAGTGGAACTCCCGTTCTTATGGGGTATCCATTCATCTGAGCCGCCTCCATCAGTTCTTTATATCTGTCTATCTTATGATTAATTATTGTCATAATATTTTCATATAAAATTAGTTTTAAAGTTTTCTCAAACAAAAAAAAAAGTTTTAAAGTTGAGAAAATTACTAATTATAAAAAATATTAAAGAAATATTGGATTATTTTTGAATAAAAAATTTATCAAAATTGTAACATTAAATTATTATATAATAAATAATTCTTTTATTATTTTTAAAATTTTTGTTTAATTAAATAATAATAATAATAATAATAATAACAATATTAAAGTATATATTTAATAGTTTATTTATTATTATGAGTCTAATTAAAAGAATTTTTTTGTTTAAATGTAAAGTACGTAGTAATTTACTAATAACTTCAAAAAACCTTTTTGTACACCATGTAAAAATCACTTCCTAAAAAAAAGATAATATATTCTCTAATTCATAATTATGAACAAAGTAGAATATTTTTACCAATTTATTACATGTCTTTTTTTTTTTTTCGAAATCACATGTCTATTTGCTCATAATGTGAAAAAAGGGATTTTTTTTTTCACATTACTATTTGTTCATAATGTGAAAACTTGAATTTTAACAATTATGTTGAAAAAAGGGTTTGTCATGTTTTTGGTTTTGAAAAAAGGGGTTCTCATGTTTTTGGTTTTTGAGTGCGTGTAAAAGAAGAGTGTTTAATGAGTACCTATAACAATTATTTTCTCGGGAATAAATACATAAATAATGTTGGAATTTTTTAGTTATTATTAATTTTGTGAGTTTCTTCACTTTGTATAATTTTATTTTCAGTATAATGAAATCTTTAAAAAAAAAAAAGCGTGTTAAAATTAACTTTTTATTAATAGAGAGTATAAATGAATTAAATATTTATAAACTATACGATAAAAATAATTTATGTTCAATCGTGCTTTTAGAGTAAATTAGCCATTATATTACTTCACTAATTTTAACATTCTAATCTTTTAGTGTTTATGAAATGGATTTTTACATGTTTTATTTGACCGTTAGAGGAAATAAAGAATGAAGTTTTCGTAGATGTTTCGTATTAGAAAAATATGATTGCTTATCCCATAAATAAGGTCAACTCATCCATGTGACCACGACTCCCAATAGAATAATTAAGAAAAGTAAAATAAAGACCAATTCTATAACGACGTGCTATATAATTAGAATTTGATTACAAACTTTGACTAGAATATATAAATGTATTCAAATCTCTTTGTATTAAAATTTTTCGAATGTAACTTCTCTTAAAAGTATTTTAATGAGTAGGGTTTAAAGTTTACTAATGTAGATTTAAAGGAAAGGGTTGTTTCCTATTATGCAAATTTAAGTAGTATGAGTTTTTTATTGAAAAAAAAAAAAAACATGCTATCATGGTGGAGAATATGTATTCTTCTAATTCTTTTCGGTCTAGTTGTTATTTCTTATTACTAATTATTTTTTATAGTTATAAGAGGTTAGGCAACATTTTTTTCAATTTATGCACAGGATTGAAAACCCATACTCTTACTTCAACAAATTTTTAAATTTCTCAGGTTGGTAATTATTTATTTGGCCTTTAGGCTACGTAGTAGCCTGCTCATTCAATATCTCATCTCTTTCAATAGTGTGATTGAATGATAATTTGGAATATTCTTTAACCATTTTTTTAAGCTTCACTGGTGTCGTTCGATTTCAGAGATCTGAAACACGGAACTCATGCCTCTGAAGAAACAGCTTGGTTCAAGTTCCATGAGGTCCTTCGTCTCAGTTGTCTGTTTCGTAGCTTTCACTTCTATAATCATGATCTCATTAATTTACCAAGCTCAAGTACCTGACATAATTGGAGGGTTTGCTAAAATCAATATCCTGAGAGGACAATTTGGTGATGGTAAGACACAATCATCTAGTTGCAGCACTAATATTCTTTTCTTGAGAAAGCAAAGGAAAATAAACTTGAATTTTGTGTTCTTTTTTAACCCAATCTTACGCGCAGGTACAGAACATGATGAGCATCTGCTTGGTGGGCTCCTGGCTTCAGGATTTGATCAAGAATCTTGCTTAAGCAGATACCAATCTTTCTTGTACCGCAAACTTTCACTTCACAAACCTTCTCCATACCTGATCTCGAAACTACGCAATTATGAAAATATTCATAAGCATTGTGGTCCTTACACCGAATCCTACAACCGAACGCTAAAAATGCTCAGTTCGAGCAACGGTTCTAGTCCTGCTCCTACAGAGTGTAAATATATGGTCTGGATAGGTGACGGAGGCTTGGGAAACAGGATATTAACAATGGCCTCAGCATTTCTTTATGCCCTCATCACTAACAGAACATTACTTGTTCAACATGGTCCTGATATGGCGGATCTTTTTTGCGAGCCGTTTCCAAATACATCATGGTTATTGCCTCCGGAATTTAGCAATCAGCGGGATTCCCGTTCTTATGCGCACATGGTGAAGAAAAAGATCATTAATCCATCGATGATCGAACTGCCTCCATCAGATCTTTATATATGTCTATCTTCCTCATGCAATAATTTTGATAAGCTTTTTTACTGTGAAGAGCACCAAGCACTTTTTCAGAAAGTACCTTGGATGATTATGAAGTCTGATGAATACTTCACTCCATCTTTATTCCTGATCACGTCTTTCGAGCAAGAACTAAGCAAGATGTTTCCTGATAAAGAAACTGTTTTTCATCATCTGGGTAGGTATCTTTTACACCCTTCAAATAAGGCTTGGGGACTTATCACAAGGTTCTATCAATCTTATTTGGCCAAAGCAGATGAAAGAATTGGCATTCAAATACGACTATTCCAGCCAAAAATTACTCCATTTCAAGTTGTAATGGATCAAATTTTAGCTTGTAGTAAACAAGAAAATTTGCTGCCAGAGGTAGATAAAGAAAAACTAGTAGCTTCTACGACGAAAAAACAGACTTCATCAAAAGCAATATTGATAGCATCTTTATATCCAGTATTTTATGAGAATATCAAAAACATGTATTGGATCTTTCCAACAACAACAGGAGAAAAAATAGAAGTCTATCAGCCAAGCCATGAGGAGTATCAGCATTTTGATGACAATATGCACAATATAAAGGCATGGGTTGAAATGAACCTATTAAGTTCAAGTGATGTCCTAGTCACTAGCTCATGGTCCACCTTTGGCTACGTAGCTCAAGGCCTTGGTGGTTTGAATCCATGGATACTGCACAGGACTGAGAATTGGAAGAACACTACTGATCCGCCTTGTTGCAGAGTCATGTCAATGGAACCTTGTCTCCACCTACCACCAAGTTATGACTGCAAGACAATGGCGAATGCTGATATGGGTAATGTTCTTCCTTATGTCAAGCATTGTGAGGATGCTACTTCAGGACTAAAGCTTGTAAACAATTGTAGTAACCGGGCAAATGTTTTGTAATAATATAATGGAAAAATATTGATAGAAACATATTTTATTGTTAATTAAAATTTATAGTGACAAAACCTTTGTATACACCATGTAAAAACCACTTCCTTAAATTCAAAAAAAAATATTTGTAAATAAAATAGAATTTTTTTTACCAATTTATTTCATGTATATTTGTTCACAATGTGATGTATGTGTAGTTATTTAAGAGAATTTTATCAATGGATAAAGTTACATGCTGCTAGCAGCTATGTCTATGCACAGGTGCAACTATAGAACAGTTCCAATTGATCTGTGCCATTTATTTTGGGCAAAAAATAAATAGACATAAAAGTATAAATTTAAAAAATAAATTTTTATTTTTATATAAATTATGAATGTCTCTAATAGTAACATCTATCATTATTTTTTACCAATTATGTGAAAAAAAAAAAGGGTTGTTAATTTCTATATATATATAATCTAGTACGAATGACAATTAAAGTAAAATATAAAAGAAGTAACATATAAAAGAAAAGCGTTGAATAAATACCGAGGAAATTTATTTACATATGCCTCAACTTCTAGAATAGCGATACGTATTGAAGAAATAAAAAAATTGTATTAAAAAATAATTTGCATAAAAAATTTAGCATGAAAGACAATCGAAGTAAAATATAAAAAAAGTACTGGAGCTGGTCAAAATGAAGTATACACGGGAAAACATAACATCTGATGTCATTGTAATTTTGGGTTACTAGTTCTCCAGTAAAGGAATTTTAAATATTTTAATAGATTTTAAAAGCTATAAAGTATTCAAGGGCCTAAATTTTAAAAATTAGAGTGTATTAAATAATAATTTTTATAAACTTAAGAAAAAATTATAAAAATTAAGGAGTATTTAATTAAAAATTTTGAATAGTAAGTAAAAGTAACTTTATATTCAAAAAGTCATAAATTTTATCGATCAGTGATTGATATGAGTGATTGGATACTTTTATTTCTTAAGTGATGTCACGAGATCAATCTCCTTCATGTATGGAGACATCCTGATTAGAAGCACTTTACTTCCTTCGTGGGTTGATCTGGTGCGAGGAAGGATTAGTTAGGCTCAGAAAGGGTTATAAATATCGCCTATAGATATGTAAAAAAATAAAAATAATAAAGTCATAAATTTTTATAGGCAATGGAATTTTGTGGATTTTGAGTGATATTTTGTATACTGATGTAAATAAAAAATTTTAAAAATTATCTTTCACCCTACCTTAAGACTTTAAATGACTTATTGCTATTTCAATTTATTTTTATTTTTTTAATATTTATTTTATTTTTGTTTATCATGTTTTTTATTATGTATATGTTAGGTAAATATTTTTTGGTGGATTGTAGATTTTCAAATCGAATTCAGTTTTTAACTCTTTTTCAAGGTGTTCCCTATCATCTTCAAAATTTTTACGGTCAAGATTGTCATCCTAAAATACTATTTGATATATTTTTTATTTAAAATTAATAAAATAAATATCTTAATTATATTAAAAAAATAATTAATGACTTCCACTTTTAATCATTATTTTAAAAAATTTAATTTTATTATATAACAAAAATTAATTTATTAGATCAAATATGTATATTAAAATTAATAAAAGTCATCCAATGTCAATAAAAGTCTTAAAAAGTCTTTTAAAATAAAGTCTATAAAAAGTCAGGAAACTCTATAAAAGTTATTAAAAAGTTTATAAACTCTACAAAAGTCCTTTACTTAAAAAAATCTATAAATATTTTTAAAAGTACTAATTGAATATATTTCAAAATATATGTTTCAATAAGAAGTACCAACTTATCTTTTTTTTTTTTTAGAGAAAAAGATAAACCTTTCATTCATTGAAGATTAAAAGCACATCTTGATGAAATAATAATAAAAATAACAGTATAATTAAGAAATATTAAAATAAAATCTCACTGAAATTATAAATTTTATGGTTGTTATTCTTCAATCGCGTTGACAGAATTCTTCTAATTTACAACTCAACAATTCGTTCGCTCCTCTTATTGGCTTTATTTAGCCATAAATCGATTCACTGGTTTTTGAATGAGTCCGATTATAGAAATACTAATAAAAAATTCATAATAAAGAGATCCAAATTACATTAAAAAAAAAAAAAAACCATAGAAACCCCATTAAGGGCAAGAATTCTATAATGGAAAACTATATAAATTCCACTAAGGGTAAAAACTCCATAAAGAAATATTCAAAATTTCAATTAAAATCAATTTAAAACCAAACATATAAAAAATTTGTATTTATTTAATATAAAAAAAGTAAAACATATAGAATAGAAATCAAAGAGATCACCTTTGATCGAAAAGATAACCAGTGATTGCCATATGAAAACCAAAAATTGAGAGAAAATAAACGGCTTAAGAAGTACCAACTTGAAAGAGATCATGCATATAGAATTTAAATCTTTAATAACTTCTTTATACAATTCAAAAATTAAACAATTAAGAAAAAAATCACTATTTAGATATTTATTATATTTCTAAATTAGTTGCCTATTAATTTTAAAATTAAATGATAAGATAGAGGAGGAGATAAAATTGGCAAATAATGAAGTTAAAATAAAAATAAAATAAAACATATTAAAATCAAAAGAATATTTTTGAGAAAAAAAAAAAAACTTTAAAAAGGGAAATAGATTTTTAGAATTTCATGGCTGGTGGCTTGAAAATAAGTATCTAAATATGATAAAATTTCATCTGTTACAATTTAATTAGAGTTTAACTTTATTTTATTATATTTATACCAATAGATAGTTCTAACTAAATGTTAATTAGTATTGATTTGTGATTTTCTTCAACTTAATATTTGTATCCATTTTATTTTTGATATATTCATTTTTTTTTAAAAAAAGAGCTTTGAATTTAATTTTGTTTATCAATATATAAAATCCAAATGATTTAAATATTTATAGATTATAAAATAAAAAGGAGCGTCTATTTCTTTTTAAATCAAATTACTAAATGATTTTAAAGAAAATTAGAGATTAAACTATATTTTATTGGTGTTAATATGTAACTTCTTAGGGTTTATAAAATAAAATTTAACATGTTTTGTTTGAAAGGTAGCACATGGATAAAATTTATGTATTTTTAGAGAAAAATAATTTAATTAAAGTGGTTAAAAAATAAAATATTTTTGTGGTTGTTGTCATTAGAAAATTAAGAAAGAACACGTATGCAATTTTGGTATTAAAAATAAAAATCCCAAAGATATGAACTTCCTCAATCGACAAATCATTAATGGCTACGTTATTACAACTCCCATAAGAATAATTAAGAAATGTAAAACAAAGACAAAATTAATTGTATAATAACTAGTCAATATACTCGTTCTTAAGCAACTACTATTGTTATTTAATTTGCTATTCAAAATAATATTATAAAAGTAATACTATTATTTCTATATATCGTCTACCATTTTTATGTAAAATGTGTTAATTTGTAAAGTCTAAGATTATGCAATTTTAATTGGCTAATACAAGGAATAAGAAAAAAAAGGGAAATCAAACATACCATGTAAAAATATTTTCATATTCCATTAGAATATAAATAGTAGTGTAAAATGTAAATCCTTTATTAATAAAGAAAGTCAATAATTTCTGAAAGGTACAATTTCTTAGTTTAAGATTTATATAATTTATGATTTAATTGTATATTTAATTTATCCCTTAAATTTTTTGGAAAAGTTCAAATTGCCTTTTTTTTTTTTTTTACCTTTTTTGTGAATTTTGCAATAAAAGTCAAATTGACTCTAAAAATCTCATTTACAACCCTATTGTTTAATATGTACACAAATATCATAAAAAATACAAAAAGCTCCCTGATAGTTTAGTAAGTTAACAAATTAGTCCATACTTTCATAAAAACATTTAGTAAAACAATTAAATTTTATTTTCTAAAATAAACCCATAATTTATTTATGGTATATTGTATTATTATTTTTAAATTTAAACACATAAATTTAAATTTTTTAAATTTTTATATAACTATCATGAAAAAGACATCACTATTATCAGTGTTTAAGGACTAAATTTAAAAAAAAAAAATTATTGTAGGGAAATATTATCATTATATATATATATATATATATATAATTTAAATTTATGTATTAAATTAAAAATAATAATATATTATATTAATATGATAAAAAATTATTTTTTTAAAATAATTAACTATAATATATTATTTTAAAATTTTTTAATAATTTTTAACATATAAATGATTTTAAGATTTGAAGTTAATACAATATAAATAACATTATACTGAAGTTAATATGCCAATACAAATATTATAATATTTTAAAAATTCTGACATATTAATTTACATATAAATAGCATTATTCATATTATGTGTCAAAAATTCTTAGACTATACTTGTATTAGAATTTTTGAAGTGTTATAATATTTGTATTGACATATTAATTTACATATAAATAACATTATTTCAAATCTTAAAATCATTTATATGTAAAAAATTATTAATTTTTTTTAAAACAATATATTGTAGTTAATTATTTTAAAAGAATAATTTTTTATCATATTAATATAATATATTATTATTTTCAATTTAATACATAAATTTAAATTATACAAATTTTTTATATTTTAATATATATGTATTTAATTATCATGATAATATTTTCCTACAATAAGTGCTTTTTCTTAAAAAATTTGATCCCTAAACACTAATAATAGTAATGTATTTTTCATGATAGTTAACTATAAATATATTAAAATATATAAATTTAAATAATTTAAATTTATGTGTTAAAATTTAAAAATAATAATATAATATATCATAAATAAATCAAGGGTTTAAATATAATTTTAGAAAATAAAATTTAATTTTTTTTACTAAATGTTTCTATGAAAGCATGTACTAATTTGTTAATTTACTAAATTATTAGGGAGTTTTTTTTGTAATTTTTATTGTGATATTTGTGTACATCTCAAACAATAAAGGTGTAAATAAAATTTTTAGGACCAATTTAACCTTTAATGCAAAGTTCAGGAGTAAATTGACGAAAAAAAAAAAAAACAAAGGTAATTTGAATTTTTCCAAAAAAGTTAAAGGGCTGAATTAAACTTTATTCTTTTAGAGTATTAGTATTCAGAGTCCATGGATTTTGATTAATATACAATTAAATCATGAATTATATAAATCTTAAACTAAGAAATTGTACCTTTCAGAAATTATTGACTTTCTTTATTAATAAAGGATTTACATTTTGGAACTTGAAATTGACAAAAAAGTAAAAAAAAAAAAAAAAAAAGCATTTAAACATTGCTAAAAAAGTTTAAAGGACAAATCAAACTTTATTTCTAATTGAAAAAAAAAAAATATATATATATATATATATATATAATTAATATAACTTATAAAAAAGTACTCAAATAATAATAACTTCTAAGAAGAAACAATTAGCAAGGCTCCATGTTATAGTAGACTTTTGAAGCTCCACCGCTTGGCTCCATGTTAATAGTAGACTTTTAAAGCGCCACCTCTCAATAGACCACCTTGCTTTCAGTTTTTTTTTTTTCAAGAAATGATCAACTGCTTATCTTCTTCTCTACTCAGATTATTTTGCTGGTAATCAATCTTCTTCATACTTTATGTCTTTCATTTATTTTATTTTATTTTATTAGTTCGTTTCAAATGAATCTCTATGTGTATTATGAGCAGACATGCAAACATAATTGAGTTTTCTGTATCAAACAAGAAACTGTAAAGAAGAAAAAATTAAAGATTCATGTCTTTTTTTTGTTTCATGGAAAAGAACGTGTGTTCTTGTTGTCGATAACCCAGTTTCAGAAACTATATATATTAATCCAGTTCTTGTTCCTGTTCCATTTCTTGCCTGTTTATGTCTTCAATAGGCAATAAGAGTTCTGTAACTTCAATCATTTGATACATATCAAGCTTTAGCAGATTCTTTTTTTTTTTTTCCTCTTTTCTTCTGGTTCTTCCATCTTTTTTTTTCACCTTTAAACTAATATTTGAGAAAAAAAAAAGTCAACGGTAGACTGCGCCATTCGATTTGCTCATTTCTTTCGGTTTAATGGTGATTGAGTGATAATTGATATGGGCCTTTGTCAATAATCAATGGTATGGATCGCAGTGATTCAATGATAATTGATATGGGTCCCTGTGAATTTTTTTTTTTTTTGCTTTTAGAAGTAATTTGTTTTCTAAAAATAAGGGTAAAAAATTAAAGTCGAAATAAGTGATTATAATTTTTAGTATTTAGTTAATTAAAATTTTACATGAAATAGAAATGGATTCCCTATCAATAGAAATCACCCAAATTATTTAAAATTTTAAATATTGTGATATGTTATTAAAATTTATGAAAAAATAATATATTTTGAAGTAATGAAATAAAATATATAAATTCATAATAATAGTTATTATTTAATATATCGTTATATATAAACAAGATTGATTCCAATTCTGATATCCTTATAAACCAAATATTTTGTTAAAATTTTTATTTTATTTCCGATTGCCCTTCATTATTATTCTAATCTTAGAGTATGAACTAAACATTTCATTAGTTCTTTGCATGAATGAAGAATAGGAAAAAAAAAAATCTATCTCTTAAAAAGATTTCTTTCATCCCACTTTTTAGAGAAGTTAGGGGGAAATTTTGATAATTATAAAAATTCAGTAGCCGCAATCATTTGTTTTATCATATATTAATTTGATTTTGGAAATTACAGAAGTTGAAATATAGAAAATAAATTAAGAAAATAGTGGATCTTAAGAGGATTAAATTAGACAAATTGGTTATTTTCTAGCACACTTCATGTTTCAGTCTAAGACCAAAATTAAATGGGTGGAGGTATTTCTTCTGTATGCATTTTACAGGTAGTGACGTTGGCAAAGATGCTTGCACATTCAGAAAATTATTGAATTTTTTTTTCTAGGAAAAATGGAGCGATCAGGATTCAGTTTGAAGAAGCTTACATTGATAATGGCTGTGTGTTTTATTGCCCTGCCTCTTTTGTTCCTTCTCTCAACGTTATACCAAAACTCAGCTTTTAATATAATCCAAGAATTCACAGCTAAAGATGTAGTCTCAGGACAAAAAGCCAAAAACCTTACTGGGTTTTCAGTTGTTGTTGGTAAGATATGATCATTATTTAACCTCTTCAAATTCTGTTCTGTTCTGTTCTGTTCTTTTATGCAGCTTATTTTTCTCGCTTTTCAATTTTCAGATTCTGAAGATAATCCTGACAAATTGCTTGGTGGCCTTCTGGCTTCAGGATTTGATTCTGAATCTTGCTTAAGCAGGTATCAGTATAGCATCTATCGCAAAGCTTCGCCTCATAAGCCCTCTAACTATCTTATTTCTAAGCTGCGTAAATATGAAAAGCACCACAAACGTTGTGGACCTGGTACAAAATCCTATAATAAAGCTGTGGAAGTGCTCAAATCTGGCCACAGCAATATAACTAAGAGATGTAAGTACATTGTCTGGTTGCCTTCTAATGGCCTTGGAAACAGGATTGTGAGCATGACTTCAGCATTTCTATATGGTCTCCTTACTGACAGGGTACTACTTGTTCATCATGGAACTGATATGGCTGATCTTTTCTGTGAACCATTTCCAAATACGTCATGGTTCTTGCCAATGGATTTCCCTCTTAAAGATCAATTTGATAGTTTTGAATTCAGAAAAAATCATAGTTATGGGAGCTTATTAAACAATAGCAATCTGACCAACAATTCAGCCCTACCGCCACCAACATTTCTGCTACTTTATTTAGCATATAACTATGATGATCCTGACAAGCTTTTTTACTTGGAGCAGAATCAGGATTTCCTTCAAAAAGTCCCCTGGTTGATTTTGAGATCAGACCAATATTTTGTCCCTTATCTTTTCTTGATCCCATCTTTCAAAGAAAAACTAAGCAAATTATTTCCTGACAAAGAGACTGTTTTCCATCACTTGAGCAGATATCTTTTCCACCCTTCAAATCTAGCTTGGGGGCTAATCACAAGGTTCTACCAAGCTTACCTGGCTAGAGCAGATGAAATAATTGGTTTGCAAATTAGACTATTTAATCCAAAAGAAAATCCAAGTCACCTTGTGATGAAGCAAATTCTTTCATGTACACAAAAGGAAAACCTGTTACCCCAATTAGATAAGCAAAAACTTATACCTTGTGTTGCATTGAAAAACCAGACACTAAAAGCTATTTTGGTAGCATCGTTACATGCAATTTACTATGAAAATTTGAAGAATATGTATTGGATGAAACCGACTGCGAACGGGGAGGCAATTGGAGTTTTCCAACCAAGTAATGAAGAGTATCAACATTTTGGTGATAACATGCATAATATAAAGGCATGGGCTGAAATGTATATACTAAGCCTGAGTGATGTGTTGGTGACTAGTTCTTGGTCTACTTTTGGGTATGTAGCTCAAGGTTTAGGAGGTTTGAAGCCATGGATTCTATTCATGCCTTACAATCAGGCTAACCCTGATCCGCCTTGTCTGCGAGTCATGTCTATGGAGCCCTGCTTCCATTTTCCTCCAAGTTATGATAGGAAAAAAAATATCATACGTGGTAATATGGACCTTGGTGTTCATGTAAAGCATTGTGAAGATGTGAGCTGGGGAGTAAAGTTGGTTAATAATTGATCATGTGATAGCATACAGGACAAAAATTATTTTGTAAATTTCATTATGCAAAATCTATTTCATGTATTGCAGTCTCAAATTTTACAAGACATGAGAATGGTTGAGTTTAATTTTATCCAAGTGAAAGATCATTGCTTTAAACAATCTAGTGCATTTGTCTTCATTCTTAGTTAATTGGTCTCAACAAGGAACTTACAAAAACTTGATAAGTGCACAAACTGAGTACAAAAACTTGATAAATCCAAGAGCCTAAAATAGGCCAATTGTAAATTAGAAAGTTCCAAACCCCTTGCACAATCATAGTTTTGGTGTCTTGTAAAATGCACATATTTCCTGCTTGACTCCAAGGCACATTTACCTGAAAATAATAAAAGAAGAATAGTAAACATTGTTTACTATGCAAATATTTAATTAACATCCATGGCAAATCCAACTTCATGTTATTTTCATTAGGATTATTGGAAATGAAGGTGATGGATTTAAAATTTTATTTTTTATTTAATTAAAAAAGAAAAAATAAAAAAACTAAAGACTTGGGTTCAAGGGTAGCAACCGCTTTAATCTGAAGTTTACTCCTCTCAAGAGTGTTAAATCTTTTGGAAAGTTGAAAAGATTTCCACAAAGACACCGGTGGCTTCTCATCCCCAAATATAAATGGACTTGACAAAACCTTACAATAAATAAGGGGTTGAGTGATTTTGCAAAGAAGCCTGAGCCACTGTTTTTCTCTCCATGTCCTTTTGATTTTAGGCAAATAGTTTTCGCCCTTTACATGATAATTATGTCTTTTAATAATACGTATTTTCATGTACATTAATTTGAATTAATATTAATTAGTATAATAGAAAGTAATAATTAGTCTAACTGCAAAGGAAAAAGACTCCATGAGATTTGGTTGGCCCCGGCATTTTTGAAAATACCATCTTTTCTACAGGCAGCAAGATATCTTTGCGTTGCACCATTTTCCTTTTTTCATTGAATTATCAATTCCTGAGATTGGATTGCTAAAGACAGGAGATTTTTGGGAAACCACCAATTCAATTTGCTCATAAGGTGAGTTAAGAATGGCGAGGATCTATTACAAATATATTAGCCTGTTGATACTAGATCGAAGATGTAGGAAAAACAAAACAAAGATGCATCTTCTAACTAAATATATAAACCACACCCATCACCTCTGGCTTTAGAAACCTCAGTCCGAAACCGCAATGGCCTTCATTTAATCTTGCATACAAGGCATTTGACTCGAGATCGGCAGGAATCACTTTACCAAAACAGTACAGTGGGAGTAGCTCCCGATCAACATGAAAACCCTAAAACAATTTTAAAAAATTAAATACTACATTATGCTTATGCACCACAACCTTCTATCCAAATCATGTATTAATTGAAATTAATAGGAAAAAAATAGGATTAGATTTTATATGGTACCTGGTATTGAAAAATCTGAGCCTGGCAGGCCCTAAAACGATTCTTTTCTTCTTCGGTGATACCATCTTCATCATCGCTTTCATTGTCTTCTTCTTCTTCTGCGCTATCATTCTCCTCCTCCTGCTCCTCCTTCTGTTCATCGCCACCGCCTTCAATCTTTGGCTTTTTCAAAGGCGATTCGGGAATGGATGTTTCATCATCATCATCAACCTCATCCTCCGTCGGCGGTGGCGGAGGAAATTGCTCCGATCCTTCAAGAGGCTCGCGCTCCAATAGAGGCCCAGACAAAATAAATGCCTGACTAGGCCTCATCGTGAAAACAACAACACGTTGGCCTCCCCGGGGGGGGTGGGCTGGGGTTTGACATGTTCATTTGGATGTGGGCTTTTCGTGTTATCTGTTTTATTTTTTGTATTTTTATACATCAGTTTTCAGCAAAATACTCATTTTTTTTTGTCAAATATTACACATATACCCAACTTTTACCAAAAATTACATGCGTGCCCTGACCAGTTTTCCCTAAGCTCTTCTTCTTTTTCCTCGCATTTCTTTCTGTTGTCGTTCACAGCTTAGAGTTGATACCTCGCAGCTCAATCTCCCACAACTCACAGCTCGTAACTTTATCACTCATAGCTCCTCGCTGCCAGCTCCTTCATCACACCTCCATCCTTTGACTTCATTTTACCAATTTTTTTTTAAATTCATTATTTTTAAATCTGATTCAAATCAAAATCCAAAACAATTTTTTTCGATTCAAATTCTAAATCTCTTTCATCCATTCAACAAATATTAGAAACCCAATCATTCAGCATAAAAAAAAAGATACAAGCAACAAAAAAAAAAGTATCACATATCTCTAGGTACATTATTCAATTTTTTAAATTACTCACTTTCATTCATATTTGGATTAAAAAAAAATTCATTTTCTAGTAACATCAATGTTAGAGATTTTGATTTTTTCCAAGAAACAAAAATTAAAAAAAATAGTATATTCTAAATATATTTTTAGTTTGTGGCATAAAATTCTATATGTTGTGAATAATCTTATTCATATACGTCGAAAATAAAAAAAAACAAGTGTCATATTCATTATTTGTATACAATTATTAATCTTTTCCGAATATGTTCCGAATCTCATTAGAATATGATACATGAAAAAGTATATAATCTGAAAACAATAATATGATAAACATTAAATGAAAAAAGTATATTATTAGTATCTTATTCTTATCTTATGCAATTCAGTATTTGTTACATTACAGTTCAGTATATTATTAGTTTATCATTAGTTTCAAATATTATTTTATATTTGTTATGTTTCTTTTTTTTTTAAATATAACTCGAATATAAACTATTTCTAATACATTTTATATACTTCCAAGAGATGGGAAAACTTATAGTTTTTGTGCATCTTAATGGACAGTGGATTGATGATTCAATGTACAGAAATTTTAAATAAATTGGGATACAAATACCTGACGATTGCACCTACGATAAATTGATTGCAATCGTTTCAGAGCATCTTAAATTTGAGAATGAAGAAAATCATGTTCATATCTGATACCAAGTCAAAGAAGAGTATCCAAATTTACAAATCAAAGACGATTGAACTCTGTAGTTCTATGTACAATTGAAGAGCACAAAACACCCTCTCTGCATCACGTTACAACTGAAAGAAAAGGCCTTCAACAGTTTCCAAACACAAGAAACAACACTAGTAGCATCACAAAATTAGTCCACAGAAACAAGAATAATAGATGCAAGTTCAACCACGTATGAATATGCAAAACAACTTGGAAAAAACACCATTTAAGAAAGAACACAAAAGTAAGAAGAAATATAGAGCACTATTTCTCCAACATTTATAACAAGTGATATAACTTTAAAAGACATCAAAGTTGGGCAAACATTCAAAGACAAAGAAATATTAAAGAAAGTTATCGTCCCACATGCAATGTCAAACAATTTTCAGTACAAGGTAACCAAATCATGTCAAGTAAGATACAAATTAGAGTGCTTGGATGACAACTACAACTAGGCTTTAAAAGCTTCAAGATACTGTAATATATATATTTTGATCATTAGAAAGCTAATTAGTACACACAGATGCAACCTATAAGTCAAACTTGCAAACAGTTGTCAAGCAATTAGTCAAATTATTGCTAAACACATTAAGTCAAAATACACAAGAACAAAGACAATATTTGTAATACCCTATGTTTTAATTAAATATGTAATTTTATATTTAAATCTTTAATAAATACTTTTAGGTTATATTATATAAAAGATTATTATTTTTTTTATATATATCTAATGGAGGTATTTTATGTATATATATATCGTCTTAGGTGTCCGTCCAAGCCAAGAGCTGCCGCTGCAACTCACCACCGGCGCCGGAATTGAAGGTTGAAGGTGAGTTGCGCAGAGTTGTTCTTAGGTTGTTGACAGGTTGTTTTCTGGTTGTTGCTAGATTTTTAATGTTGATTTTAGGTTGTTTTTGAGTATATGATGGATTATGCCCATAAATTGCTTCAATTTGGATTTTTAAATATTTTTCCTAATTTTTCTTACTTTACAGAATTTTTTTTATATATAATATTTATTATTTATTTTAATTTTTTAGTTGATTTATTGGGTTTATTTGGTTTAGTTAGTGAAATCAAAGTGATTATAGTTAATTGTTTTAGTATATTAATTTTTTGTAAGATTTTAGAGTTTTTAGTGTTAATTAGAGGGTTACGTAAATTTTAAGTATTTAATGGGTAATTAGGCTAATTTTGAAAATTTTGATTAAAAATTATGAAATTTTAATAATTGAGGTTATTATTAAATGTTATTAATTTTAGAACTCAAATTGTAATTTTTGAGATTTTCATACTATTTTTATAAATATTTTTGAGTGTATGCCAAATTTGATTTTTAGGTTAAATAATAATATTTGGAAAAATTGTTGGTTGATTGTATGTTTTAATTATAGTAGGAAGATTTATTTTGAGAAAAATAATTTTTGGAATGATTAAATAATTTTAAGGAATTATTTTTGTATATATATAGCACATTATGTAATTTATATATATGCTAGGGGTAAAAATGTAATTTTACACTAAATATGATATATATATATTTTAATTAGTTTTATTAATATTTAAAGGGTTTAGATAATTTTTATAAATTAAATTGACATAATCACTTAAGTAGAGTAAATTTTAGATATTGAATTTCAAATAATGTATATATATATATATATATATATATATATATATATATATATATATATATATATATATATAATACATTACAAAGGTTTTATTTTGGATAATAATTATAATTATAATTGTTGGGGATGGAATACAAATTTAATTGTTTACTTTTGAATAATTGAGTTGTGATCTCGGTCGGAGCAAATTGTAGTTTTGAGAGCCCGACTCGAGTGTGAATTGTTGTGTATATTGGAAGTGCATTTTCTATGCAGGTTTGACTCTACCTTTGGTAAAGAGATGTCCGTTTTACAGAGGAGATTCTGTCGAAATTTCGGTAGATTTTCTCGTAAAACGTGATATCCGTAAAAATTCCTACCGTTAGTCAGGTTAAATCCTGTCTGTCGAGTCTTGTCCGGTTTTCCTCGAGTCAATCTGGAATTTTATTATTTTGTTGATTTCTGATTTCAATTCCTTAGTCATATTTAAAAGTCGATTATTATTATTTCCTTCTAGATCATCTCGGAGCAGAAGCTGTGAGACCGAGGCAGACGCGTGGTCGTCAGCCTTCGCATTCATCCTGTAAGTCAATAAAATGATCTGTGCGTGTGTTTATTTAAAGAATGCATGCGCTCGTATTTTTATTATATTGATTATATGATTTATTCAATTTAATGCTATCATTTACGATTTAAATGCAAATTATTTATTTAAAATCGATTTGAGAAATTTTGGTAGAACGAGCTACCTGGTGGGCTTCACCAGGACTATGTGCACATGGTAGAGATTGAGAGATGGATCCGTGATATATATGATTGATGAATGTTAAACTGGGACGGGTGCCTCGGTGGAAGCCATTGCTCTCGGGGACCGCCAGTGATTGTAAGGTTATTAATGGACTGGGATGGGTGCCTCGGTCGATGCCTTTGCTCTCGGGGACCGCCAGTGCCGTATATTAGGATTAAGTGAATGACTACGGCTTGGTGCCTCGGTTGATGCCCTTGCTCTCGGGGACCGGTAGTCTAGTTGGAATAAGTGGGCCCAGTTGGCCGTTTAGACTTGGGTTTAGGGTTCTACCGAGATTTTTCCAAAAGCTATACTTATATATTATAAATTATTTTCACTATAAATATATATAGTTTTCAAAAAGGTTTTCAAACCGTACAGCTCTTTTATTGACTTACTCAGTGAGGTCTGATTCCCCTCAATTTATTTTTTTCAGGAGCTTGGGAGTTCGACCTCAGACTACCTCTACGCCGGATTTCTTCTTCACCGGCTATTTTATGTAGGTCATTATAAGCTGTACTGTGTACTAATCTAGGTTGCTGCAGTAGTATATATATTAAAGATTTGTATGGTTTAAACATAATTATGTAATTTGTTTGTGTAAACCACGCTTGCGTATAAGATTCAATCTGATTTATAATATGAGATGTTGAAATACATTATTATTTAAGCAGTTGAATTTGTGTATTCTGAGAAAAATCAGTTTGATAATGTGTTTTGTTTTAAAGTAAAGTTTAATATGTGAATGGTTTTATTTTCTTTTTCCTTTAGGCTTACTACGGGTTTCGGGGGCCTTATGCTTACCCATTCCCTAGTGCCGGTCACGTGCCCTTGGGTTCGGGTCGTGACAATATTCACACACAAGTTGACATAATGAGGGATTTGTAGCTTGAATTTGGAATTTCAATATGTTACATGGAAGCATACAAATCAAGAGAGACAACGCTTGAATGTATTAGGGAAAATTCTGAAGAATCTTACACTCTTCTCCCAGGTTTTTTGTATATGATACAAGAAACCAACTCGGGCTCAATTGTGGATTTGAAAGCTACTGAAGTTAACACATTTTTGTATTCTTTCATGACACTAAAAGCAAACATCGATGGATGGCAACACTACATTCCAATTATTGTAGTTGATGGAACATTTCTAAAGTCAAAATACCGAGGTACACTTCTCATAATAGTTACACACAATGCACATGGTAAAATATTTTTTGAATCTTATTAGAATATGATACATGAAAAAGCATATGATCTGAAAACAATAATTTGATAAACATTAGATGAAAAAAGTATTTTATTAGTATTTTATTCGTATCTTATGCAATTCAAAATTTGTTAAATTATAGTTCAATATATTATTAGCTTATCATTAGTTTCAAATACTATTTTATATTTGTTATGTTTCTTTTTTTAGAATATAATTCAAATATTATCCGCTTCTGATGCATAAGGTAAAATCTTCCCACTTGTTTTTTGTGTGGCTAATTCTGAAAATAATGCTTCATGGAACTAGTTCTTTGAGCAATTAAGAAAAGCATTTAGAATCAAAGAAAAATGTGTATATTTTTAGACAGGCGTGAAAGCATTACAATAGCTATAAAATAATGTCTATCCTGAAGCTACTTATATGCACTGTATATTCCACATCCTTAACAACCTTAAAACAAGATTCAAGAAAAAAACAGCATAGATAAAAGAATACTTCTATGGAGTTGTAAAATGGTATATATTACAAGAGTTTGAAAGTAACATGTTAGAAATAAAGAAGCTAGATATACGTGTGCATAAGTACCTTGAAGACATAAGCTATATGTCACAACCCAAATTGAGGAGTCATGACCGGTGCTAGGAAATGGGAATTCTCACGAATTCAGAACCCATAGCAAGCCTTAAAAATAAAAACACATGCAAACATAACACAAAATATCTCAAAATTAAAAATTTAATTAATATAAAAGAAATCCAAATATCATAACATAATAAATATCTTCATAAAAATATTCAAATATAAAATCTTTATCTAATACAATACAAATACTACAACAAGATAAACTACTATTGTAGTATTTACTAAAATACAAGAAAAGGTAACAGTTCAATATTTACATACATCGGCCGGATAGGAAAGAGTCCAATGAAAACGTCTAATAGGGAGGTCTGAAGTAGAAGATCTTGAAAAAAATATTGAGGGGGGTCAAATCTCACTGAGTGAATTATTATTATATATATACACATAACCTAAATACATAGATATTCAAGCATTAGTATAATATATATATATATATATATATATATATATATATTTATTTATTTATTTATTTATATATACATGCATTTCATACAGATGCTAAAAATCCACTTTTATTATAATAATAAATGCATAAGAATTTTGGGTAGAGGATCAGAGTAAAATCCTTAAATTTCCGCAACCTCAACACTGAATATCACTGGCCAACACACTTTCCTTATCTCCAAAATATTCTTTTATCCAACTTTTAGCAGTGAACTGACCTCGAGTACACAAAGGGCCAATCGAGGATTTGCAGTTCTACTACCGATGCTAACTGGCCCCGAGTACCCTATAGGTCAACCGATGATTCGCAGTCACACACCTTATCATCCACAATTCACAACCATCAAAATTTTCATATCAACATTCAAAGCCTAATTTTAGCATACTATTGCGAAACAATCCTAGTGTGACCTACTAGGCGATATGTTATACAACTATCCTTCAAAAATGTTATTTTATAATAAAATAATAAAAATCATAATAAATATGAATAACATTCATTTTCACAATTTAATAATTACATGTAAATATATGAAAGTATATATATTCAAATAATCATATAATAACAATTTAATGAATTAAAGCATAATGAAAAATCATATTTGTTCAAAATATGGATGCTCACAATATATTATTTACATGCAATGTATACATGTAATAATAACTCACAGTTTAAATGTGCTGCTCTATCCTGGCTCGGCTGGCTCGGTCCGGTAAGCTTAACTCATGGAGCAACTAAGGAAAATAATAAAAATAATAATATATTAGAATCAAAATCCTAATTTTATACTTATAGAATTTCTAAAGAATGACTCAATCTATGACACGACTCGACAAAAATAAAACTTAGGATCAACTTGATGTCACATTTTACGATAAATCTAACAAAATTCGACAGAGTCTTCTCTGTAAAACAGACATCTCTTTACCAAAGGTAGAACTGAACCTGCACGCAAACACACTTTAAATACATAAAATGTTCAACTTTTTAGGTTGGCCCCCTAAACTACACTTATTGCCCTACCGAGAACCATTATACTCAAAATCAATAAAATAATAATAAATTTTAATATTTTACTAAAATTCATAAAAATCAATAAAATACCACAATTCAATTTTTTAAATAATAAAAGCAACAAAGATATTTATTTTCAAAACAATTAATAAAATCCCAAATATGATTAATATTAATAAAAATCCATTTTTCAACTATTTGAAATCAAATAGCATAAATTACAAATAATTATTTAAATTGCCTAAATATATCATAAAAATAGCTAAAAATTCATTTAATCATAAAAATAATTGATAAAACTATTATTCGAATATATTTCCAGAAATTATTATTAATTAGTTAAAAATAGTAAATAATTCATAAAAATTATTTTAACACTATTTTTTACTCAAAAATCCAAAACATAATAATTAACAATAATTTCAATCAAAATACAAAATTTACTAATTTATATTAATTTTTTCAAAAATCCAATTTTTACATAAACATTCAAAAATTCATAATCAATAATTGGAATATAATTTCAATAAAATTTCTTGATGCAATATGCTTAAAACAATTAGTAGCATTTATTAAAAATAAAACACATTTCCAAGTTAGGAATAGTAACCGAGCTCGGAATAGTACTCAAATCTCAACTATCTCCAAAATCAAATCTAGATACATTTTTGGAAAGCTTAGAACTTTAATTTAACTAATCTAAAGTCAATTTAACAAGAATCAAACCAATTGAACACAAAATCAATAATTAAAACTAAGAACCTTAGAATGAATTATTTAAAATTGAAACTGAATTCGAAGTTAATCAAACGAATTACCTTGGGAGAAATGAAGCCCATAAAACCAGCTTTCACATGAGACTGGTATGAGCTCCAACCACAACCAGAATCATCACCAACGGCCTTCGCAAGCTCACGACACCGAAAAGAAATGAGAAGGAGAAGGAGAAGGAAGCAAAAAGCAATGGCAGGAGGAGGGAAAGGTGGTGGTGGCGAGCTAGGAAGGAATGATGGCGGCGATGGTGGCACTGCCAAGCTTAGTCGCATAAAGGGGAGGGGCTGGTGGTGTGATTCTACTATGCATAGAGAAGAAGATAAAGAAGGGAAAGGGGAGGAAGGAAAGAGAAAGAGGGGGGAAGAGGAAAATTTTTGTGTGTGTGTGTATATATATATATATTATCAAAAAGAAGAAAAGGAAAAAATAATATTTTTAATTTAAATATTTCCTTTTCTAATTAAACTCACCACATAATATTAAAATATATTAAATTACACTATATTACATAATTCACAAATAATAATAATAATAATAATAATAATAAAAATAAATTTAAGTTTTAAATTTTAATTTAATATTAATACCATAATATAATAAAATAAATAATAACACTTGAATTCAATTTAATTTTACAAAATAACCAAAATGTAACAAATTAATAAAATATTTATTAACACTACAAATCTCAAAAATTAATTTAATAATTTATAAAAAAATTTGGGGTATGTCACGACCCAAAACAGGGGCCATGACCGGCGCTAGGGAATGAGAATTCTTTCGAATCCGGAACCCGTAGCAAGCCTAAAAATAAAATAAATCATGCAATAACAACAGTAACAATATAATATGCAGCAGAAATAAAAATCATAATATCATAATATTATCCACATCAACTGGATTTAAATCAAAATCTCATCACATATATAAAATCCCTTTAATACAAATTCAGTTTCAACATAATACATCTCTTTAAAATAAAATACATGAAATCCAACACTTTAATTCACAACTACTGCAGTGTCTAGATAAAATAAATAAGACTCAAGTAGACAATTTACATAAAGAAGCCGGGGCGGAAGAAATCCGGCGTATCGACCTGCTACTGAGGTCTGAAGAAGTTGACTCTCCTGAAAAATAGTCAATGGAGGGGAGTCAGACCTCACTGAGTGAATTACTATAATATATATACATACACACTAAGTGATAATGCATACAGTCAACAGTATATATAATATGTATATATACAGGCAATTACACACAAATGCAATAAAATCATTTTTATATATTTTATCTGAAAATCATCTTTTATGAAGGATCACATAGAACCCTAGAATATCGCAACCTCAGAAAATAGTGTTAAACAACACTCTAGCCACATAGGCTCACTTATTCCAAGTATATCCACTTAATCCATTTAGACAGTAGACTGGCCCCGAGACACTAAGTCAACCGAGCTCCAACAGTCTAACTGCCAGTGTGATTGGCCCCGAGACACTTGGTCAACCGAGCTCCAGCAATCACACCTCCAAACCATATCTCACATATCAATCATATCAAATCAATATCCACAAATAGTTAGTAACATAGCCTAAATACTATAGGTGTACCGGTACGTACTCGGTCCTAGTGCTACCCACTAGGTAGCACGTTCTATCGATATCCTTCATTAATAATATAAATCATTCATTCGCAATAAATGATGCATGAATTTAAATGAAATAGCAATATAAACCATATATATATACCGGAAATATACCAAAAGTAAACCAGGTATATTTCGAGTATATATATATCAAATACATTCAATCAAATTATAAATTAAGCTGGAAATATATTTAAAAACATTTTAAATATATTTTATTCACAAAATATGCATATAATTTAGTATATACCAAAAATAAACCAAAAATATACTTAATGTAAACTTAAGAAATAATCAAATTATTTATGCATATTTAATCAACATAAAACATGCATTTTTTAAATAATGCATCCTAAGCATATATATATAGTATAGTAACTCACCTAATGCGCTCCACGAGACAGGTCTGACGGGCCTGGTCCACTAGCCCTCGGTCTCGGCGCAACTAAACAAGCAATAAATAATCGACATTAGAATAAACCTAATCAGAAATCCTAGAATTCAATCTAGAGTATTTAAGTACGGAAACAAAATTAGGGTTCGACTGGATATCACGTTTTACGAGAATTCTATCGAAAATTCGACAGAACCTCCCCTGTAAAATGGATATCTCTCTACTCAAAAGAGTAGAGCCGACCCTGCAAAGAAACACACTTCGAAAAATAAGCTCAACACAATCCACAACCCCTCGGTCGGACTCCAGACTACAATCTACCGACCGGGGTCCACAAACACAGAATAATTCCAGATATACCAAAAATATCCTTAAAACCTAGAAATACATCTCATAGGTAAAAATTACATAATTAACCTTTAAACACTGTAAAAACCGATTAAAACTCATTTTATTAGAAAAATCGTATATTATATATATAATTGAAAATAATTCACGAAAAATAGTTTTAATTAGTTAAAAATACCAAATAATTTATAGAAATCATTTTTATACCTTAAATAATTATTAAAACCAATTAAATTACATTTTTAGACAATTTAGGGTAAAATTACCAAAATACCCCTATATATATATATACTTAAATTACTTCAAAAATTCACCAAAAATTATACAATTATCCAAAATTAATTTTCTCAACATATTTATCAATAATTTCAATAATTAAACTCAATTAACCAATTAAATTCAAATAAAAACACATTTAACCCTAATTTCTCAAAATCACATAAACTTCAATAATTCAAAATAAATACTTGGAAATTCATAAAAATTCCAAATAAATTCCTATAATTCATTTCAACACCTAATTTAACCATAAACTCCAATTTCATAATTTAAATAATTAATTTCCGAAAATTAGAAAATAATATTAAAATATTCAAAAATACCCAAAAATCCAAAAAATCTCCAAAAATTCTACAAAAATTCACACATGTATATTAAGCTACTAGGAACAACATTTGTGAAGGGAGTTTCCATGAATCATCCAATTCGAAGCTCAAAAAAATCAAAAACCCTAATGTGACCGAATTGGAAAAATCGAAACCTAAGCAAATTTAAACCATTTTAGCTCAAACCAAAGCTAGAATCACACTCACCGGAGCTCAAGGAGAAGAAAGAGACCGGTGGTGTCGAAAACGGTGGCCGGAGGAGGGAGAAACGGTGAAGGGAAGATTTCGGCCAAAAGAGGAAGAATGGAGCTGCCGGCGCCGGGGAAAGGAGCTGGAGGCGGCGGAGGACAGCTGGGAACGACGGTGGCAAGCTGGGAGGCACATCGACGGTAGGTGACCGGAGTTGCAGACGGTGAGGGATGGTGGTCGGGCGTCGGGCGCGGGAGGAAATAAGAAGAAGAAGAAGAAAAAGAAAAAGAAAGAAAAAGGAAAGAAAAAGAAAAAGAAAAAGAAAAAGAAAGAAAAAGGAAAAAAAAGAAAAAGAAAAAAAAAATTAAATATTAATAAAATAATAATAATAAAAAAATAAATTTTAATAATTTAATAATAAATAAAATAATTAAATAATAATAAATAAATAATACAATATTAGGGTTTTATGTATTAAACCCTAATTAAATAAATATACACACACGTAGGCTTTATTTAGTATTTTAAAAATACGCATGAGTTCATGCAAGTCCGTAAATACATTTAAAATAATTAATAATACATTGTTTACGTGAAAATTTTCCCGAAAATGCAAGTCCCGGGAAAATTTTACGTAAAACACTGAAAATAATACACAGTAATTAAAATAGGTTTTAAATACATATTAACTCATAAAAATATCATATAATATACAGAAATTATTAACACTGCATATCCCGGTACAGTGTAAAAATATTTTAAAAACACGGGATATTACAGGGTATAACAATCTTTCCCTTTTACAAAAATTCTTCATCGAATTTGAAATAAAAGAATTGAATACAAGAATTAATCGAGGAAAAAGGTGAGGGTGAGCCACCCGCATCTCAGCATCATTCTCCGACGTGTGTTCCTTTATGTTATTACTCCTCCACAACACATTGACCATCGGGATCTACTTTGAACGCAACTGAAAAACTTAATAATCCACAATCGTAACTAGCTCTTCCTCGTACGTCAGATCTTCATTCACTTTCACACTCTTGGGCTACAACGCATGCAAAGGGTATGAAATGTACTTCCTCAGCATCGAGACAAGGAACACTGGATGCACTTGAGATAAATTCGGAGGCAAAGCCAATCGATATGCAACTATGTCCACTCTCTCTGAAATCTCGAAAGGTCCAATGTATCTCGGTGCTAACTTCCCCTTCTTGTCAAATCTCATCACACCCTTCATCGGTGACACATTCAGAAACACATAATCCCCAACCTGAAACTCCACATCCTTACATTTTGGATCCATATAGCTCTTCTATTTGCTAGCTGCAGTTTCTAATATTCTTCTTATTAAAGCAACCTTCTCAGCTGCATCTTGGATAATCTCAAGTCTAGTCAACTCTCTTTCTCCAATCTCAGTTCAACACAAAGGATATCTACACTTTCTTCTATATAGAGCTTCATACAGTGCCATTTCAATACTACTATGGTAGTTGTTATTATAACCAAACTCTACCAGTGGCAAATGATCATCCCAACTACCTTCAAGATCCATTACACACATTCTCAACATATCCTCAAGTGTTTGGATCGTCCTCTCAGATTGACCATCTGTCTAAAGGTGAAAAGCAGTATTAAAATCAAGCCTGGTGCCCATTGCTTCTTGCAACTTCTACTAAATTGAGAGGTAAACACTGAACCTCTATCAGATACAATGGAAACAGGCACTCTATGAAGGCATATAATATGATTAACATACAACTTGGCCAACTTGGCTATAGAATAAGTAGCTTTAACTGGTAAGAAGTGAGCTAATTTAGTTAACCTATCCATAATCATCCAAATGGAATTGTCTCCATCCTTTGAACAAGGTAACCCTGTCATAAAATCCATAATAATTCTCTCCCATTTCCACTCAAGAATAGGAAGAGGTTAAAACTTCCCAGAAGGCTTCTGATGTTTAGCTTTCACCTGTTGATAAGTTAAGCACTTAGAAACAAAATTAGCTACATCCTTCTTCAAGCCATCCCACCAGTATAAATCCCTGATGTTGTGGCACATTTTAGTAACACCTGGATGTACATTATAAGCAGTAGAATGCACTTCTTTTAGGATCTCTTCTCTCAAATTATCCATATCACGAACGTATAATCTTCATTGATCCATAAAACACCTTCAGCATCAAGTGTAAAATTAATGAACTTTCCTTCACGAACATTCTCCTCAAGCTCTACCAAAACAGGATCTCAGCTCTGAGTTACCTTAATCCTATCCTTCAGCATTGATTTAACTCTAAACTGAGTTAGTAGTCCTCTTGATATATTTATCTTCATCATCAAACCTTGATCCACTAACTTATGCAGTTCTTGGATCAGAGGTCTCCTTTCCACACTAATATGAGCAAGACTACTTAAGGACTTCTTACTTAGAGCATCTGCTACCACATTAGCTTTGCCTAGATGGTATAGGATATCACAATCATAATCCTTCTATAATTTCAACCATATTTTTTGCCTCAAGTTCAGATCTCTCTGCTGGAAAATGTACTTCAAACTCCTATGATCTATGAAAATCTCATAAGTCACTTTGTATAAATAATGTCTCCAAATCTTAAGAGCAAAGATCACCGTTCCCATTCATAGGTTGTGAGTAGGATAATTCTATTCATGCTTCTTTAACTACCTCAAAGCATAAGCTATCACCCTACCATTCTGCATCAACACACAACCTAGACTAACTCTGAAAGCATTACAATACATAATGAACTTGTCTTCTTTATTTGGCAAAGTCAGAACTGGAGCTGTGGTCAACTTCTCCTTCAATAATTGAAAAATATTCTCACAAGCATCTGATCACACGAACTCCACATTCTTCTGAGTTAGGCGAGTTATAGGTGCTATAATTCTTGAGAAATCCTGCATAAATCACCTATAGTACCCAGCCAAACCCAAGAAAATTTGAATCTCAGTGACTGTTGTTGGTATGGGCCATGCAAATACTGCTTCAATCTTCTATAGATCAATATGAATACCATCTTTAGACACCATGTGTCCAAGGAATGCAACACTCTCTATCCAGAAATCACACTTCGAGAATTTAGCATAAAGTTTATATTCTCTCAATGTTTGTAGTACTATCCTTAAGTGATATACATGCTCTTTTATACTCTTCGAATACACCAGTATATTATCAATGAAAATCACTAATCTGCAACTGATGATAGCCTGACCTTAAGTCAATCTTAGAAAAGGATTATGCACCCTGAAGTTGATCAAACAAATCATCTATCCTTGAAAGAGGATACTTATTCTTCATTGTTACCTTGTTCAGCTCTCTATAAGTAATACACAATCTCAGTGTACCATCCTTCTTCTTCACAAACAAAACTAGTGCACCCTAAAGAGAAACACTAGGTCTTATGAAACCCTTGTCCAGTAAATCTTGCAACTGCTCCTTTAACTCCTTTAACTCTGCAGGAGTCATTCTATAGGGCAGGAAATCGGAGCTACGCCTAGGACCATATCTATATAGAATTCAATCTCTCTATGAGGTGATAAACCTGGAAACTCATCAAGAAAGATATCAGGAAACTCATAAGCTATTGGAACATATGTGATTGGCATATTTTCTACTGAAGTATCCTTGACTAGTGCCAAATATCTCTAACAACCTTTCCTCAGCATCTTTATAGCCATGATAGCGGAGATAAGATTATGAGGTATAAAACTCTTATCACCCACAAACTTAAACTCTTCTTCATTTGGAATTCTAAAAATCACCTCTTTACTCCAACAATCAACTATGGAATAATGTTGAGATAACCAATCCATACCAATAATCACATCGAACTCTATTACATCCAATAACACCAATTCCACTAACAATTCTCTACCTTTCACTAACACTGGACATCTAGAAAGAATCACATTAATGTCTAATGAATCACTTGGAGGAGTGGCAACAGATAAAGGAAATGTCATCCTCAAAGCTTATTAATATGACTTCAAAGTAAAAATAAGGGACACATAAGAATATGTGGCACCCGAATCAATCAAGACTCTAGCATCTAAGTAACAAACTGGGAGTATACTTGAGACAATGGCATTGGATGTATGAGCATCCTACTAGGTAAAGGTGAAGACTTTAGCCTGACCTTGGCCTCATTGCTGGCTGGTGGAAGCCTGACCAAAGCCTCTCGCACTACCTTTGCCATGCCCCTATTGAGCTACAAACTGTGATGTACACGGATATTGAGCTGGAGGTAACTAATAGGGAGCTGGAGCTGCACTAGCAATTGACTGTTGTGAAAACTGTTGTTGATAGCCAAAATAGGGACACACTCTGGAAAATTACCGTCTATCTACTTCTAAAACATGTCAAAAGAGCAATATAACAGGGTCCTTGATGGACTCTCCCACATGCTTGGCACGCACTGGCTGCATAACCTGTGCTACCATATCCAGAATTCTATCCACTATTGCTACTGGGAGCACCATAACCAAATCTGATAGGACTGCGAACTCCACCATGACCATGTCTCCTACTTCGGTGATATCTATGTTATTGTCTGTGGTTTTATTGAACAAAGCTTCTCTGCTGACTGCAGGATCCTATATGAAATGTCTGGAATGATGTGCTCTAAGATCCTTCAGTCTTAACACCTCTCATCTGATAATAGTCAGGCATGACTCGTTGCTTGATCAGTCTGAGCTCTATCTCTTTGGCTAACTCCATCATAGACTCTAGAGTAAGGCCTGAAGTAGGCATCCCAGCGAATGTAGAACCCAGTTTAGTGACGTACGTGGTGACTGCAAAATACTAATCTCTCAGCAAATCCTCTGTATAATAACCCAATCTGAGAAACTCTCTAGTGTAATCCTCCATTGACCTGTAGCCTCTGCTAATGTTGGTCAGTTGGAGTCTGAAGCTCATCTGCATAGGCTTTGGTTAGAACACCTTACGAATCTCTCTCAAAATTGAGCCCAGGTGTAAGTTGTCATATGCGGTTGGATGACTTGTACAAACCAATCCGGGGTTGGCCCCTTAATAGACAACTTGATGATTATAATCCTCCAATACTTGGTGTGAGCAGTCTGAGTCCTCATCTCATTAATATGTGGAAAATTTAGAGGATTTATAGTCTCGTAGAACGATATCTTATCGAATCTAGCATAAAACAAGGCTGCCTCTAGGTCAAACATACCCTATTGATAAACAGGTTGCATTTGTGGTATGGCCGAAGGTATAACAACTTCCTTATATTCCTGCTCTACAAGTTCTTGATCCTGTAGCTCCTCTCTCTACCTATGATGACCTATCGCTCATTGAGGTCCACCTCTGCCTTTACCTCTATGCCTAACTAGCAGCTCAAGGGGTAGAACCTCATCTTGAAAAGACTCACCATCTTTGGCCTCAATGATTGGTGGAGCAACATGCACTCGCCTCCTCATTTTGAAAAGACAAACACCAAAAAGATTCAGACAAAATAGATAACAAACAGACATCCAAACGATTATGTGGAAAACTTATCAAAAATATAGTCGAACCTAATTTACTACAGTATTTTTAAATAAAACACAACTCTACTAACCTAGGTCCATAATATTAAAACCTAGGCTATGATACCAACTTTATCACGACTTAAACCGGGGAGTCATGATCGACGCTAGGGAACGAGAATTCTCATGAATCCAGAGCTCATAGTAAGCCTTAAAAATAAAAACACATGCAAACATAACATAAGATATCTCAGAATTAAAAATTTAATTAATATAAAAGAAATCCAAATATCATAACATAATAAATATCTTCATATAAATATTTAAATACAGTATCTTTATCTAATATAATACAAATACTACAACAAGATACACTACTACTACAGTATTTACTAAAATACAAGAAGGTAATGGTTCAATATTTACATAAATCGATCGAAGAGGAAAGAGTCCGGCAAAGAGGTCTAATAGGGAAGTCTGAAGTAAAAGATCCTAAAAAAATATTGAGGGGGGTCATACCTAACTGAGTGAATTATTATTATATATATACATGCAACCTAAATACATAGATACTCAAGCATCAATAATATATATATATATATATATATATATATATATATATATATTGATTTATATATACATACATTTCATACAGATGCTAAAAATCCACTTATATTATAATAATAAATGTAGAAGAATTTTGGGTGGAGGATCGGAGTAAAATCCCTAAATTTTCGCAACCTCAACATTGAATATCATTGGCCAACAAGCTTTCAATATCTCCAAAATATTCTTTTATCTAACTTTTGGTAGTGAACTGGCCCCGAGTACATAAAGGGTCAATCGAGGATTTGCAACTCTACTACTAGTGCTAACTAGCCTCGAGTGCCTTACAAGTCAACTGAGGATTCACAGTCACATACCTTATCATCCATAATTCACAACCATTAAATTTTCCATATCAACGTTCACCTAATTCTAGCGTACTATTGCACAACAGCCCTAACGTGACCTGCTAGGTGGCACATTATACAATTATCCTCCAAAAATTTTATTTCATAATAAAATAATGAAAATCATAATAAATATGAATAGCATTCATTTTCACAATTTAATAATAACATGTAAATATATGGAAATATACATATTTGAATAATCATATAATAACAATTTAATGAATTAAAGCATAATGAAAAATCATATTTATTCAAAATATGGATGCTCATTATATATTATCTACATGCAATGTATATATAAAATAATAACTCACAGTTTAAGTGTGTTATTCTACCTTGGCTCGGCTGGCCCAGTCCAGTAGGCTTAGCTCATGAAGCAACTAAGAAAAATAATAAAAATAATAATATATTAGAATCAAAATCCTAATTTTACACTTATAGAATTTCTAAAGAATGACTCAATCTAGGACACTACTTGACAAAAATCAAAACTCATGATCGACCTGATGTCACATTTTACGAGAAATCTACCAAAAATTCGATAGAGTCTCCTCTGTAAAACGAACGTCTCTCTACTAAAAGTAAAGACGATCCTGCATACAAACACACTTCAAATACATAAAATGCTCAACTTCTCAGGTTGGGCCCCCAAACTACACTTATTGCCCAACCAAAAACCAATATACTCAAAATTAATAAAATAATAATAAATATTGATAATTCACTAAAATTCATAAATATCAATAAAATACCACAATTCAATTTTTTAAATAATAAAAGCATCAAAGATATTTATTTTCAAAACAATTAATAAAATCCTAAATATAATTAAATAATATTAATAAAAATCCATTTGTCAAATATTCAAAATCAAATAGCATAAATTACAAATAATTATTTAAATTGCCCAAATATATTATAAAAATAACTAAAAATTCACTTAATCATAAAAATAGTTGATAAAACTATTATTCGAATATATTTTCGGAAATTATTATTAATAAGCTAAAAAAATTATTTTAACACTATTTATTACTCAAAAATTATCCAAAACATAATAATTAACAATAATTTGAATTAAAATACAAAATTTATTAATTTATATTAATTTTTCCAAAAATCTAATTTTTACATAAACATTGAAAAATTCATAATAAATAATAGTAACATAATTTCAATAAACTTTCTTAACGAAATATGCTTAAAAAAATTAGTAGAATTTATTAAAAATAAAACACATTTTCGAGTTGGGAATAGTACCTATGAACAATAACCGAACTCATAATGGTGCTCAAATCTCAACTATCTCCGAAATCAAATTTAAATACATTTTTGGAAAGCTTAGAACTTCAATTTAACTAATCTAAAGTCAATTTAACAATAATCAAACCAATTGAGCACAAAATCAACAATTGAAACTAAGAACCCTAGAATAAATTATTCAAAATTGAAGCTGAATTCGAAGTTAATCAAACGAATTACCTTGGGAAAATGAAGCCAACAACACCAACTTTCAAATAAGACTGGTGTGAGCTCCAACCACAGTCGGAATCATCATTGGCAGCCTCGGGAAACTCACGACATCGAAAAGAAATGAGAAGGACAAGGAAGAAAAAGGTGGTGGTAAGAGGAGGGAAAGGTGGTGGCCGCGAGCTAGAAGGAATGATGGCGGCAATGGTGGGGCTGCCAAGCTCCGTCACGCATAGGGGAGGGACTGGTGGCGCGATTTTATGATGCACAAAGAAGAAGAAGAAGGGAAATGGAGGGAAAGGGGAGGAAGGAAAGAGAAAGAAAGGGGGGGGGGGAAGGAAAATTTGTATATGTATATATATATATATATATTATCAAAAAGAAGAAAATGAAAAAATAATATAAAAATAATATTTTTAATTTAAATATTTCGTTTTCTAATTAAACTCACCACTTAATATTAAAATATATTAAATTACACTATATTACATAATTCACAAATAAATAATAATAATAATAATAATAATAATAATAATAATAATAATAATAATAATAATAATATATAACAATAAATTTAAGTTTTAAATTTCAATTTATTATTAATACCATAATATAATAAAATAAATAATAACATTTAAATTCAATTTAATTTCATAAAATAACCATAATCTAATAAATTAATAAAATATTTATTAACACAACAAATCTCAAAATTTAATTTAATAATTTATAAAAAATTTGGGCTAAAACACTATGATAAGTGGACAAAGATCCATTCAACCAACAAAAGGTATCAGACAATGACCACAAACATCGCAGAATCAATGAATGCTGCTATACAATATGCAAGAGAGCTCCCAATAACAACTCTTTTAGAATACTTATGAGCGTTGGTACAAGAATGGAATGCAAATAACCAAATGATTACAAGAGCTACTTTCACTAAGCTTTCAAGAAGAGCTGAAGACATCTTAAATGATAACTACATCAAATCTCATAAAATTAAGGTCAGAAACTCAAGCATTTTTAGTGTTTGCTTCAAATATGATACCTCTAATATACTATAAATATTTAATATATTTTGTTCCTATGTTCTTTAATACTTATTTTAGGTCAACAAAGCAAATGATGATTTGTACAATGTCTGCAATAATAAAAAAAAAAGACATAGTCATTTTGAAAGATAAAACGTGCACATGTAATAAGTTTCAAAAATACCATGTGAACATGCATTGGTAGTGTTGAGAGTGCCAAACCAAGAATCATACAGCTACTGCTCAACATTTTACACTAAAGAATCGATGCTAGATATATACAAAGGAACAGTATACCTGGTGCCATCACATAGTACATGGATTATGCCAATTGAAGTCAAATGCATGCCTATCTTACCTCCAAAAAGCAGAAATGGACCAGCTAGACCAAAGAAAAGAAGAATTCAAGCTCCATGGGAAAACAAAGCATAAACAAATGCAACACATATGGCTATTATGGACACAACAAAAAGACTTGTAGAAATGTACTAAAAAAAAGTTAATATCTCAATACATTTTTATTCAATTCATGTTTTTCTCTATTGAATTTTTTTTTTGTTACAAAACTACATACAACATTGAACATTGAATAGGTATCTGATATTGTTTGTTGAAATAGGTTGTTGAAAATGCAAAACAGTTGGCATATTTTTCACTTTGTTAACTACATTTTTTAATATTATCTGAATATTTTTTGAATCTTATTTGTATAAATTGAAACTGCAAAATAGGTGTCACACTATTATTCAACATTTTTTTAATATTATAAGAATATTTTCAAAATAATAATCGTATCTTTTGAACATGCAAAACATGTGTCCCATTCCTTACTCATTATAAACAATTTTCTGAATATTTTTTGAATATTTTTAGAATGTTATTGAAAGTGCAAAACAAGTGTCATTTAAGTTACTTAGTTATATGTATTTTGGAATAATATCTAAATATTTTTTGAATCTTATTAGTATAATACACAAAACATCAGTATCCTATCTTAATATAACAAGTATCCAAAACGAAAAAAAAAAAGAATATGAAACTAAAAAAGACTCTCAAACTCAGAAAACTATTTGAAATTGAAAAAAAAAATCACAAACTCACAAATACATTGCAATATATTATAAGCATAAGAAACAACTAATATAAAAAACAACAAAAAAACTTGGGGTTAAAATCAAATCTTATATTAAACCATTGTCATACAATTAAATTAAATAAAATATATATAAAAAAAACCTATAAAAAATCCATAACTAACAAATATTCGATACTATATAAAACATAACATCATATTAAACTATGCTCAAATGAACATAAATTTATTGATCAAGTTAGAATAAATTGATTCAAAAGATCATATAACTCTCTTCTTCTTCCCCTTCAAATTCAGCATGCCTGGATGTTCATATTCATTGTCAATGAACTCATCTTCCTTCCTTTTTCCATAATTGTACAAGCTCACCACATAACGAAGACCTCATCTCTTTAATATTCAAATTACTTGGAATAGCCAATCCATGTATCAAATGCTCAGCAAAAGCCATAACAAACGATCCACAATCACTACATAAAAACACAAAAATATAAGAATTTAAAAAAACATTGAAAAAAATTTAATAAAACTTACTTATCATGTTTAGAAGGAAGTCCATCAACTATAACAACTTCAAAAGGTCCATTAGATGGATCAACATCAAAACGGTATTCCCAAAAATCAGAATATCAAAAAAGAGTGGCAGAAGAACACTGTAGCTCGTTAAATAATTTGAAACCACTTGATCCTCTTATGGAGTTATATATATATATATATATATATATATATATATATATATGCACTTATCTTTCATGTTTAACATTCCTAAAACCTAATGCTTATCTTTTGTAACATGAATTGGGAATAAAATAAAATCAACATCAAACCATGAACTGTTACACAACATCAAATATCCAAAAATATATTCTGCAATGCAGTGCTCGACACTTACAAGCGAAACATCATTTTTTGCAGAAAACATTGAATAAAGAGCTTGACTGTGTTAATTGAAATGATTATCAGTTGTTGTAAATTTAACATAACAATCACTAAAAATCTTGTCATTCGTCCTAAAGTAATAGAATAAAACATCAATATGTTGAAAATAAAACAAAAAAAATATAAAATCACAAACTTAAAAAACCGAATATTATCTTAATCTTATAGTATATGAAACTAAAAATAGTATAAAAAAAGAAGAATCAGTATCTGGAACACAAAAAAATAGTTGAAACATAAAATAGTATATTATTCCAATATAAAAAGTATCTCATAATTTAAAATAGTATCTTAGCTGAATATTAACGGAATATCATCTTAATATGATACCACAATTAAAGAACATTAAAAACTAAAAAATCCAAAATAAAATATAACTAACAAAATAAACATATAAGTTACAAAAAATAATTAAAAAAACTTATAGAAGATGTTAAACAACATCCACAATAACTCAACACATGAAACCAAGTCTTTGAAGCAATTTTATTAATACCAAGTTTCAAAGCGGAGAAATGACATCATTATCGTTAGAGTATACCTTCTTCTTATAAAAACAAAACCAACGTTCAAAATTTTTAATTTAAAAAAATTAGAAATAGACACTTCATATAACATACTTGTTTCTTTTTATGAACCTAACTCCAAGCCACAAATCAAACTCATAATGCTTTTTAAAATATGATGGCTCAACAATATCTTTACTCAGTGGATACAAAACCTTTACAACAATTGGAACCTTTTTATATTTCTCAACATCTTCTAAAGATCCAAACTTATTTAAAAAAAAAAAGGGACTTCATCAAATAAGTAGCTTTAATTTTCTTTTTTCTTATAAGAGGACTTTTAAAATCATCTCTATCATAAATATTTCCCTTTTCAGCTTAAAATAAATAAAAGATAAAATAATAATAACAAAATAATTTAAAAAATATATAACAAATAAAAAATTATACCTCAACACCTTTCCCCTTAACATCATCAATAACAACATTAGCAAGAACATCATCTTCTTGTCCAACAACCTTATAAAGAATAATAAAATACAAAATAAAACACAAGAAAAACTAAAAACCTAAAATAAACTTAACATTATTTAATGACAAAGAAACACATACAACATCACTAGCTATTTCACCAACAACTTTCACAACAATTTTAACAGCATTAGAAAAATCACCAATATCATCAACATCATCGTTCCCATCCTAACATAAATACATAATACTATATTAGATACCACAGATATTCAAATAAGATACAGAACTTAGAATCCTTTAAACCATAGAATGAATAAAAGAAGAAACATTCATATCAGACTCCTTTGAGCCAACATTATCTTTCTTTAAATCAGTATCCTTAAATTTTCCTTAATCTTCAACTCTACCATAAGAAGAAGAACCACCTCCAACATCATCACCAACAACCCCTATACACAAAAAACAATTTATATCAATATCAATTGTTAAAAATAAAAATAAAAATAAAAAACATAATTTAAAAAAAAACAACAATCTCCAATACCAAGACCACCACCACCACCACCACCACCATCGCCCTCTTCATCTCCATCTTTATCCTTCTTGTCAATGTCAACAATATCTTCATCCATATCTTCTTCTTCCTCCTCATAATTCTTTTAATCATCAGTACTTTCATTAGAGCTTTCTTTATCTTCTCTTTATGCACCTTTCTTCAATTCAAAAGTAACATTCTTCTCACCAACATCCGTAGACTGAAAAATAAAAAAAGAATCATATTAGAATATTTTTAGTACATTAAAAGTATACAAACATAAAATAATATAAAATAGTTGACACAACTACAATAAAAATATAATATAATAAGAATATTAAAAGTACATTATACAAATATAATACTAAAAAATATTAAAAATACACCTCTTCATCAACCCTTTTCTTCTCGATAAGTTCAATATTATCATCAAAATAATAAACATCATCACCCTTCTCTTCTAATATCCCACCAAAATCAACATTAGTTCTACAAAAATATTCAACCTACAATAAAAGTATCAAATTTGAATATTTTTTGAATATGATAAGTACAAAATACAAAAACTAAAAAACACCCCTTAAAAACACACCTCATCTTCTACAGTCACTCCTAACTTTTTAATAACCAACCTTATATAGCCAAAAACAGTGTCAAACTTCTGAACTACATCTTTCTTTAACTCATTCAGATCTTTGGATAAAAGTTCTTGAGTTTGAATGACTTTATTCAACCTAGAACCACAAGAAGAGGAATTTTAAAATTTAGCCCCCAAAGAACTCTCTGGTCTTCAAAAAAGCTTCTTTTTCTTTAAAACTTCCCTCAACATCACCAACACCAGGAGATTTCCCTTTATTGAAAAAAGTACTTGTATTCAGCTCCTCTCTTTCAGTAGCAATTAGGGGTAATATTTTTCAAATTCAACTAAAAAAATGCAATTAAACTACAAAAAAAAGAATATAAAAACAATCACCTTATTTGAGGATTCTCTAAAAATATTTCACTGCAAAGTCTTAAGACTCGGAGTCAATGAACAAGTATAATTTAGCATATGTGGCACAAGACCACCACTATAATGTGTAGTAGAATGATTACATAATTTACCAACAATACCGTGACATCACTCATAAAACCACAACTGAAATGCATAAGAAAACCCATTGAGCCTATAAAAGTATCTATCATGCAATTTATGCTTATCAGCAAACCTTTCTTTTAAAGAATCCATACTAAAATCAAACACATTTTCCCCCCATGCATAGGTTTAAAATGACACACTTGCAACAATATCCAAATTTTGCTTAGAACAATATGATGTTTTTTATATGAAAACAAAAACATCTCCAAAAGAATACAAAATAACAATTTTCAAGCAATCTTCATCATTCTCCCACCTTTTTGCAAAAAAAAAAAAAAAAAAAAAAATTCCTGAATAGATTGTCCATTAATCTTACTTATAGAACTAAAATATTTCTGAACAATATCATTTCTTCCAAATAAACACCTACATTCCTAAAATTAGGAACACAGTTCAACCCAGTAATTAGTGTAAACTCATTTAAACCAAATCTCAACTTCACCCTACAAACATTAAACCACTTTTCTTTTAAATTATGATGCTTTAATTCACGTAAAAGCAAGGAGTGAATAAATTAACATTGAATTTCAAATATTGGAATATCAAGAAATGACCTAAAACAAGTAGCTCTAAACAAGGCCAATTGTTCATCATTTAACACCTTTTTAATATTCTCAATAACTTTGTAACTTAGAGAACAATCAATTTTAGCAACAAAATACTCATTAGGAATAAGGAAAGGATGTCAATCCTATATATATATAAACCCAAAAACAATAAAACATAAGAATAAAATTCGATTAAAATTAGTATAATATTCAAAAAAAATTTTAAAAAACTGTAATAGCAACTTTCTTAGATTGAACAGGCTCATCGATTATTAGTTTTGATTTCTTTTTCAAACTCTCATCACCAGCAACACACTTATCCAATGTTCTTTTTCCTTTAGAAGTCGAATTTCTTCTTAGACCTAGAATTAAAATCACTTTTTTTTCCCTTTTTTTTCCTACCATTGGCAACACTCTTCTTCCCTATCGTAAATTCACTCTCAAATATCATAGATTTCTTTGATTTTTTAAGCTTTTTATTAAGAGATTTCAAAGAACATATGTCTACCATATACAAAACCGTCAACATATGCAACAATGAGAAGTTTTTTTTTGAAAGCAAAATAATGGGTAGTTAATATTTTGAAGAACAAATTTTAAATTTGAAAAAAAAAAACTATCAATAAGAAAATGAGCAATTTAAATTTCAATAATGTAACGTCAAATTTAAATTTTGAAAAGAAAAAAGATGATCATTCTAGAATCAAAGACATGCAAAAGAAAAGGAGATTCAAAAATAAAGAATAAGAAATGAAGAACGTGAAGAAGTGCGAGAAGGGGCAATGCTAAAAAAAAAAATAAAAAGGGGGCACACGTGTATTTTTGCTAAAAATGAAGCCCAAAACTCGTGCATTTTTTTAAATTTCTCTTTATTGTTAAGCTTTTCTACTTTTATTTTTATTTTTAATAGTTCTTTTTTTGATTTTTTTTTTTTGAAAATGGGTATTCTTGTGCTTGTTAATTATTTTGAAAATTGATTCTTATCTATTAAATAAAATAAAACTTATTTGAAAAAGTATATAATTAGAGGATAGAAAAAGTCATGGGTTTTTTAACTAAAAACACTTAAAGATTAAAATTTCAAAATAAAAATACAAACCTAACTTTATTCTTCCTTTTTCGCATTTCGCTAATCTATTTCATGAATTTAAGGAGATTAACAAATATAATCAAATTCATAAATGATTCTTCTTTAGTCTGTTCTTTTAATTTGGAAGATTAGCACACTACAAAAATCTACCGATTTAGCAACGGAATATATCCATTGCAAAATAGCGACGGAATCATAATCTTAGCATCATAATGTATTTAAAAAAGTAAATTGATTAAATTTAGCGATGAAAATTTGAATATGTCGCAAATTTAGTGACAGATTTGTTTGCCATTGCTATTTTTGCGACGGATTTACATTTCCATCGCTAAATACTGAATTTCAAAATTTTATTTTCATTTAATTCAAAATCTAATTATGTTCAAAAATTAATTAATGTTTATTTTATTTTTAAAATATATGTATTTTTAAAAAAATATTATCTTAAAATTGTGAAAATTTCATATTGATATAAATATTAGTATAAAATTTCATATTGATCTTATTTTGATGTGAATTAGTGTTACTATTAATTCAAAACTACATAGTTTTGATACTATAAGTAATTTAAATGTTATATAATTGATTTAGCATTATTATATAATACTAATTTATATATGTATATATTAAGTAATATGGAATGTAACATTACATATTAAGTATAGTTTTAATAAATAATTAAATATTATATAATATTCATTAATTTTCATTTAACCCTAATTTAAATAGCATAATATCTATAACTAACAAATAATGAATCACTAAGATAATACAAAATTGTGTTAATATTTGTATTTTAAAGTAATACATAAATATTAATATTAAGTAATGTAAATTTAAATTAATATGTAAATAGCATAATGTCACGACCCAAAACAGGGGTTATAACCGGCGCTAAGAAACAAGAATTCTTTCGAATCCGGAACCCGTAGCAAGCCTTAAAAATAAAATAAAAGCATGCAATATAATAAAATAAATAAAACATTATGCAGCGGAATTAAATCTCATAAGTAAGATAATAATCCATCAACTCATTTAATAATATAAATCCATCTCATATAACATAAAATCCTTCAATAAAAATTCTCGGTTCAAACTTTTAAAATTTAAATCTCATACATATATAATAAATATAGCTCACAGAAACAACTACTGCAGTGTCTAGAATACAAAATAAAACTCAGGTAAACCATTTACATAATAAGGCCGGGGCGGAAGAAATTCGGCGTAAAGGCCTGCTACTGAGGTTTGAGGACGAAGATTCTTCTGAAAAAAATGTCAACAAAGGGGAGTCAGACCTCACTGAATGAATTGTTATAATATATATACATGCATATCTAGATGTCAAATGCAAACACTTAATAGTATATATAATATATATATATACAGACAAATACACACAGATGTAGCAAAAATCATTTTTTATAATACTGAAAAATATTTGTTTATGAAGGATCAAATAGAACCCTAAATGATCGCAACCTCAAATAGTGTTAGACAAGCCATACAGGCTCACTTATTCCAAATAAATTCACTTGTTTCATTTGGACAGTAGACTGACCCCGAGATACTAAGTCAACTGAGCTCCAGCAGTCTGACTGTCAGTGTGATTGGCCCCAAGACATTTGGTCAACCGAGCTCCAACAATCACACTCTCAAATCACATCTCACATCAATCTTATCAATATCCACAAATAGGTTAGTAATTTAACCTACAATCTATCATCGTACCGGTACATACTCGGCCCTACTGCTGCCCACTAGGTAGCACGTTCTATTGATATCCTTCATTTAAAATAAACTCATACATTCGTAAAATAAATGATGCATGATATTAATTTAATGGCAATATAAATCATATATATACTAGAAATATACAAAAAATAAATCAAGTATATTTCGAGTATATATACGCTAGATAAATTCAATTCAATTATAAAATAAAAAAAAACCATATTTATACTTAAAAACAATTTAGGTATAAATCAAAGGTAAAACATGCATTTAATTCAAGATATATAAAAAATATACTAAAAATATACCTAAAATATAATAATCATTTATTAAATCATTTATGTATAATTCATATAATTAAAACATACATTTCTAAAAACATGCATCCTAATACATATATATATATATATATAAAATAACAACTCACAATTGTGTGCTCCACGAGACAGATCTAACGGGCTTGGTCCACTAGGCATTGGTCTCAGCGCAACTAACAAATAAAATATTAACACGAAATTAGAATAAATCTAATGTAAATTCTAGAGACTCGATCTAGAATTCTAGACGCAGATAAGGAATAAAAGTTTGACCGAATATCACATTTTACGAGAATTCTACCAAAAATTTGACAGAACCTCCTCTGTAAAACAAACATCTCTCTACTCAGAAAGTAGAGCCGGTCTTGCAAGAAAATACACTTTGAATATAGGATAACCACATCACTTCTCGGTCTGATTCCTAAACTACAATTCCACTGACCGAGGTTCACAAATCACGAGATATACATAAAATGCATAAAAATTCCAAAAATACCCTTTATATACCAAAATATAACAAATTTAAATATTTAAATACTAAAAATAATTATTTCACTGATAATAATTACCTAAACTAATATTAATTAAATATTATTAAAAATCAATAATTCTCGATAAATTCACAAATATTAACAGAAATTCATTTAATAAAAAAAATTACTTAATTAGCCCAAAAACATATTAAAAATCACTAAAAACTCATTCATTTACAAAAATAGTATATTATATATAATTTGAAAATAAATTTTGAAAAATAGTTTTAATTAGTTAAAAATAGTAAATAATTTGTAAAAATCATTTTTATACCTCAAATAATTTTTAAAACCAATTAAACTTAATATTCAACTAAAATGGCTACCAAATTACCAAAATACCCCTAATATATAAAAATTCACATAATATACAATAATTATTCAAAAATTCACTAAAAATTATATAATTACTCAAAAATTATTTTCTCTACATATAATTTAATAAAATCAATAATTATACTCAATTAACCAAATAATCTTAACAAAATACTCATTTAACCTAAATTTCCAAAATTCACCTAAACTAAATAAAATTATATTAATTACAAAAAAATCACAAAAATTATAAATTAAATTCTAAAATTAATTTCAACCTCTATAAACACCAAAAATCACAATTTCACAATTTATTTAATTAATTTACGAAAATTAGAAAATATTAATAAAATAATCAAAAATTCACAAAAATCAAAATAAATTCCAAAAATTCCACAAAAATTTCAGGATGTAGATTGAGCTAATAGCAGCAACTTTTGTGAAGGAATTTATCTTGAATCATTAAGATCAAAGTTCTAAAAAATCAAGAAACTCAAATGGCTGAAAATGAGATCAAGCTTAAATCCTTACCAAATCGAGTTTTCAAGCTAAAGGAAGCTTGGAATGAGCTTCTATGGAGTTCTAGGAGCAAAACGGTACCGAAATCATCGAAAACGGTGGCCGAAAAGTGGTTGAACGAAGGTGGCTTGATTCTCGACTTCTTCGAGTTCTACAGCGATCACCGGCGCCAGAGAGGGTGGCGGAGCAGCTGGGGAAGGTGGCAGCACTCCGGGAGGCACACTGAATGGAGGGGAATGGGATTTGCAGCAGTGATGGGTGAGGGGAGGGTGTTGGGTGAGAGGTAAGGGATAATGGCAATTTTTGTAATTTTTATTTGTTTATATATATAACACTTAATATTAAAATATAATAATATTATAATATAAAATAAAAACACACCACAAATAAATATATATACATATACATATACATATACATATACATATACATATATAACTCATATAATAATAAAAAGTATAATATATACATAATTTAAACATTAAACCCTAAATAATTATAATAATATATATACATATATATGTATATATATTAATATGCAAAATATAATCATGCATGTAACATGCAATTTAATAAAATGAACTAACGTAAATAAATAAATTATTATTTAGGTATTATTTTCCCAAAAATATAAGTTTCGCAAAAATTTTATGTAGAAAACTTAAAATAATTTAAAATTAACTTTAATTATTAACAAAATAATTAGATATTTAAATATATATATTAAAATTATTAATACTGCATATCCCGACACATGATAAAAATATTTAAAAACTTGCGTTATTACACATAATATCTCTAACTAATAAATAATACATAATAATTTTAATATTAACTAATGAAAACACAATTTATATATCTATAACAACAAAACTCTAAAGTTACATAGGTTTGATTCAAAACTACGTAGTTTTGATACTATAAACAATTTTAATGTTATAAAATGATATAACATTATTATAGAACACTAATTATGTATGTATTAAATATTATACAATATTCATTAAATACTTATTAATTTGCATTTAATCCTAATTTAAATACCATAATATCTATAACTAACAAATAATGAATCTTTGGAATAATACAAAATTGTGTTAATATTTGTATTTTAAAATAATACATAAATAAATATTAATATTAAGTAATGTAAATTTAAATTAATATATAAATAGCATATATCTCTAACTAATAAATAATACATCATAATTTTTAATATTAACTAATTAAAATATAATTCATATATCTATAATAACAAAACTCTAAAGCTACATAGTTTTGATACTATAAGCAATTTTAATATTATATAATGATATAACATTAAATGTTATATAATAATATAACATTATTATATAATACTAATTATATATGTATTAAACAATATGAAACATTACATATTAAGTATAGTTTTAAATAATAATTAAATATTATACAATATTCATTAAATATTTATTAATTTGCATTAAACCTAATTTAAATACCATAATATCTATAACTAACAAATAATAAATCTCTAAGATAATACAAAATTGTGTTAATATTTGTATTTTAAAATAATAAATAAATATTAATATTATGTAATGTAAATTTAAATTAATATATAAATAGCATATATCTCTAACTAACAAATAATATATCATAATTTTTAATATTAACTAATTAAAATACAATTTATATATATATAACAACAAAATTCTGAAGTTACGGAGTTTTGATACTATATAAGCAATTTTAATGTTATATAATAATTGAATATTATTATATAATACTAATTATATATATGTTAAACAATATAAAACATTACATATTAAGTATAGTTTTAATTAAAAATTAAATAATATACAATCTTTATTAATTTGCCCTTTATTCCTAATTAATTTAAATAACATAATATCTATTACTATCATATAATAGATTAATATAAGCAAAATATTAAACTATAATTTAATTTACATTATTTTAATATAAAATTGCTTAATTTGTAGACAATTAATCAAAACAACAAAATATTACTATTATAATTAAATAATTAATCTCTAACAACAAAACTACATCAAAACTCTAACAATAAAACTACATCAAAACTCTAACAATTCCCTTGAACCTAACCTAATTTTTATTTTCATTCACTGGTTCAAACTTCAACCTGATGAGTCCCGCCTATTCCACTGTCTCCCTCGTCTCACCGCCACCATCACCATCACCATCACCGTTCATCATCATCTTCTTCTAACCATTTCGCCCTCAACTTCTAACCATTTATCCATCCAAAGAAGTTTTGATTTGCGAAGTTTCATTTGCAACTTTCTCTCCGCGCTAAAAGCATAAGCGGCTTACGGGTACTCTTTCCACTGCGATTCCAGGCCTTTCTCTCCATATTATCTTCAATCCCTCACAATCTCCTCTTCAAGTCATGGACTGGAGCGCGTTTGCTCCTCTTCAAGTCATGGACACCACTCTCGTCATTAAGGTTCGTTTTTTCTCTTTCAGTAATCTAATTAATTTATTGCTTCTTTTTTTTTTCTGTTTATGTTTATGTTTTTTTTTTTTTTTTTTTTTTTTTTTTTTTTTGTGTTATCTGCATGCTCGAATTGAAAAGTAGTAGCTTGAAATTAGTACTGATTGTTTAGATTATTTGCTCTTTTATTTCGCTTTTAACTTTAATTCTTGTTGGACTTGATTTACGGCTTGTTTGGTTTAATCATTTAGTATTTTGAGTCACTTATAGGTAGAAGTACATATATGAAGGGAAGGTCTTCATTACAGAGGAATATATATGTGTGAGCTTTTTCCTTTAAGAATTTTGAGTACAGAGACCCTCTAAAAGAACACCCAGATGATAGAATGATCATCCGGAACTAATAATTTCAAAGTTAATATAGCAAATAAGTTGAAACGAAATTTTAGTAGAAAAAAAGACTTACAATGACAATGGACGTAATTAATGCACAATCAAATTAAAATGCAAGTCAATTGTACATAATGAATTAAAAGACTAGGACCATTGTATAATATTGACTAATATAATCAATATGACCTTTATAGGCTCGTGAATTCAGGACTATCTCATGACTAATACCAAACTCAACCCGTCATCTTGTTACAACATTAACCCAATAAGGTCTCTAAGTTCAACAAAAAGAAAAAAAATCAAGTAACGACAAATGAACTAATATTGTAATAAACTTTAGCATTTATATATCATCTTCAAGTTTTAATCGACCATAATTACCTAAAAAAATCAAATGGGTGATTAAGATTTCAAGCAAAAGATAACCTAAACTGATTGTAATCAAATAATTCAAAATAATCATTCAGTTTCAACATCCAAAATTATATTATGTTATTTCTTCTTGCTGTTGCTAAATTTTGAGTCATTTTTAGAATCTCTTTGGTTGTTGGAACTTGGATGGGATATCTTGTTTTAGTGATAATAATGAAAAGGAAGGTTTCTGTGATAGTGTTTTTAAAAAAATCCTATATTCAAATAGAGCCTAATGTTCTGAAAGAGCTAATCAATTGATTATTTTTATGGGTGCACATATTGATTAATGTAAGGAGCAGACTTTGGATGTTAATGGGTTAATGTGTGTTGTTGCATTGTATGGTATTCTGAGCTGCTGCAATATCTGAACTGAAAATTTTTTATAGTTTTGAAATTTAGTTTTACACATTTAGTGTTTTTTTTGGCATTATTATTGATGATTCTTAGCCTTTCAGAGACCAACTGTAGAAGTAACTAGTTTTAAGGCTCACGGTGCTGTACTAGAAGCTGGCTCTGTCATTGCCCGAGTGGGTTGCTTTCTTATCTCCTTCACTCTTGTTAAATTATTCATCTTTTATTGCATGTAAAAAGGCATGATCTTGCGTCAAAAACTGATTACCATCACTATCTGTACAATGGCTGATGAGTATGAAGGTAGCTAGCTCTGCTGCTTAGTATTTGGCTGTGTGTTTTTTATTTGTTTGGCTGTTGAGAGAATTCCAGAAATTAAAAGAATAAAATTTATGATTCATTAATTTTATTTTGCTCAATTGTTATAGTGAATTGCATACTTTTTGCTTTGCAATTGGATTGTTTTTGTCACGACCCAAAACAGGAGCCATGACCGGCGCTAGGGAACGAGAATTCTTTCGAATCCGGAACCCGTAGCAAGCCTAAAAATAAAATAAATCATGCAATAGTAACAATAATCATATAATATGCAGCGGAAATAAAAATCATAATATCATAATATTATTCACATCAACTGGATTTAAATCAAATCTCATCCCATAGATATATAATCTGTTAATACAAATCCAGTTTCATTATAATACATATCTTTAAAATAAAATACATGAAATCCAATACTTTAATTCACAACTACTGCAGTGTCTAGATAAAATAAATAAGACTCAAGTAGATGATTTACATAAAGAAGCCGGGGCGGAAGAAATCCGGCGTATCGACCTGCTACTGAGGTCTGAAGAAGTTGACTCTCCTGAAAAATAGTCAACGGAGGGGAGTCAGACCTCACTGAGTGAATTACTATAATATATATACATACACTCTAAATGACAATGCATACAGTCAATAATACATATCTAATATGTATATATACAGGCAAATTCATACAGATGCAGAAAAATTATTTTTATATATTTTATTGAAAAATCCCAGTTTATGAAGGATCACATAGAACCCTAGAATATCGCAACCTCGAAAATAGTATTAAACAACACTCTAGCCATACAGGCTCACTTATTCCAAATATATCCACTTAATCCATTTAGACAGTAGACTGGCCCCGAGACACTAAGTCAACTGAGCTCCAGCAGTCTGACTGCCAGTGTGATTGGCCCCGAGACACTTGGTCAACCGAGCTCCAGCAATCACACCCAAACCACATCTCACACATCCAATAATCACATTCAAATCAATATTCACAAATAGTTAGTAATATAGCCTAAAGCTATAGGCGTACCGGTACGTACTCGGTCCTAGTGCTGCCCACTAGGTAGCACGTTCTATTGATATCCTTCATTAATAATATAAATCATTCATTCACAATAAATGATGCATGAATTTAAATAAAATAACAATATAAACCATATATATACCGGAAATATACCAAACGTAAACCAGGTATATTTCGAGTATATATATGTCAAATAAATCCAATCAAATCATAAATTAAACTAAAAATATATTTAAAAACATTTTAAATATATTTTATTAATGAAACATGTATATAATTTATTATATACCAAAATAAACCAAAAATATACTTAATATAAACTTAAGAAATAATCAATTTATTTATGCATATTTAATCAACATAAAACATGCATTTCTAAATCATACATCCTAAGCATATATATATAGTATAGTAACTCACCTAATGCGCTCCACGAGACAGGTCCGACGGGCCTGGTCCACTAGCCCTCGGTCTCGGCACAACTAAACAAACAATAAATAATCGACATCAGAATAAACCCTAACATAAATCCTAGAATTCAATCTAGAGTATTAAACACAGAATCGGAAATTAGGGTTCGACTAGACATCACGTTTTACGAGAATTCTATCGAAAATCCGACAGAACCTCCCCTGTAAAACGGACATCTCTCTACTCAAAAGAGTAGAGCCGACCCTGCAAAGCGAAATACAAGCTCAACACAAATCCATAACCCCTCAGTCGGACTCCAGACTACAATCCACCGACCGGGGTCCACAATCACAGAACAAATTCCAGATATATCAAAAATATCCTTAAAATCTAGAAATACATCTCATAGGTAGAAATTACATAATTAACCTTAAAACACTGTAAAAACCGATAAAAACTCATTTTATTAGTAAAACCGTATATTATATATATAATTGAAAATAATTCACGAAAAAAAGTTTTAATTAGTTAAAAATACTAAATAATTTGTAGAAATAATTTTTATACCTTAAATAACTATTAAAACCAATTAAATTACATTTTTAACCAATTTAGGGTAAAATTACCAAAATACCCCTATATATATTAATATACTTAAATTACTTCAAAAATTCACCAAAAATTATACAATTATCCAAAATTAATTTTCTCAACATATTTATCAATAATATTAATAATTAAACTCAATTAAACAATTAAATTCAAATAAAAACACAATTAACCTAATTTTCCCAAAATTCCATAAACTTCAATAATTCAAAGTAAATACTTAGAAATTCATAAAAATTCCAAATAAATTCCTATAATTCATTTCAACACCTAATTTAACCATAAACTCCAATTTAATAATTTAAATAATTAATTTCCGAAAATTAGAAAATAATATTAAAATATTCAAAAATACCCAAAAATCCAAAAAATCTCCAAAAATTCTAAAAAAATTCATACATGTAGATTGAGCTACTAGGAACAACATTTGTGAAGGGAGTTTTCATTAATCATTCAATTCAAATCTCAAAAAAATCAAAAACCCTAATGTGACCGAATTGGAAAAATCGAAACCTAAGCAAATCTAAACCATTTTAGCTCAAACCAAAGCTAGAATCACACTCACCGGAGCTCAAGGAGAAGAAAGAGACTGGCGGTGTCGAAAACGGTGGCCGGAATCGGCGTGATCGATGGTAGCTCGATTTTCGGCTTCTCCGGCCAAAATCGACTTCCAGGGGCCGGAAACGGCTACCACAGGCGACGAAAAAGGTTGGGGAAGGTGGTGGCACACCGGACGGCACACCAACGGCAAGGGAACGGCACGGCAGCGACCGGAACGGCGAAGGGAAGTGATCGGGGAAGAAGGAGGCTCACGGGGGCAAAATGGTAATTTTCCAATTTTTTTTTTGATGTATATATGTATATATATATACTTTACACTATATAATAAAATAATATTAAATTACACACATCAAATATACACCACACACATAAAATTTAATATTTTAATAATTTATACTAAATAAAAATAATTAAATAACAATAAAACTAATAAATAATTAATATAATATTAGTGAAATAATAAACCCTAATTAAATAAATATACACACACAGGCTTTATTTAATAATTTAAAAATACGCATGAGTTCATGCAAGTCCGAAAATATATTTAAAATAATTAATATTACATTGTTTACGTGAAAATTTCCCCGAAAATGCTAGTTCCGGGAAAATTTTACGTAAAACACTGAAAATAATACACAGTAATAAAAATAGGTTTTAAATATATATTAACTCGTAAAAATATCATATAATATACAGAAATTATTAACATTGCATATCCCGGTACAGTGTAAAAATATTTTAAAAACACGGGATATTACAGTTTTTTTTTCATAGTTGTTATGATTTAGTGATGACTTTTACATGTGTTTTTTTTTTTTTTTTTTTTTTAATAATTGGTCTCCTAATTTTAATAATTAATTTAATCATATAATTTAAGACTGTTGTGATTTGTAAAAATTACTTTTTACCTTCTCATTAGAAAGAAAAAGTCTTCAAAATTATCATCCCAAATTTTGACATTAGCCTAAGCCTAGCTAGCTACCAAATGGATCAATTATAATAATGTAATTTCCATAATATATATATATATATATGAATGTGTTACTTAGATATACTCTAGGTCAGAATAGTACTGAACAATAACTTTGAGCAATGATTGCTTTGCTTCCCAATCAACCAACTATTGCTTAAGTTCAACATGCTCGCCTTTAAGATGCATGACTTCTTGTTTAAGTAATTGAAGGTGGTTATTTAAGGTTGTATATGCATCTTTTGCCTCAGTATAGAGCGTGAAATATTATTAAACTGATTTTTATCGCTGTTCTATTAGCTTAATTAGTTCTTGAGAGGAAGTATCTTCATGGATAGAACCTTAAAGGACAATATTCAATTGATAGCTAGGTGTCCCATGAAATGGTGTTTGGGTTTTGCTTTGGTCATTCAAAAAAAATTCAATTAGAGCTCAAATTGTAGTGGACAGTGAATATACTAATGTGACATCACAATGCATTGAGAGAATAGATAAATCAACTTGGTGACTATATATTACTTTGAGTTTGATATTGAATGAAATGCAAAGACATATCTTGTATTGTAATAATAAAAAATTATAGATTAATTAGTTTAAATAATTCAAGAGCTTGCCTAAATGTCTTTAAGATTGAAGTAGAAATAGAAATGTCTATTTTTACCTTTATGTATAGGAGCAGCAAATTTATTTGTTTCAAAGCAGTCATGAAGTGTCATTATTGCGGTTATAATTTATTTTTTTTTATGAATTTTATTTTTTTCTTATTCTCTCAATTTGTTGACTTGTTTTCTTTCAATGTTAAATTATAGGGTTTTAACCTCCCTTCCATAACCTAACATAAGTTGTTGTTGGAGTTGTGTTTTCCACTCTCTTCTCTCTTCCTCTGCTCCGCATTCAATACTAAACAAACTTTCCTCTTGTCACTCACTCTTGCAAGCAACCAACCAACTAATCCTTGTCTATCTTTTAATCTCTCTTTCTTTGTCTTGATAATGCCATCTCCTAATACAGACTTGCAGATGTCCACTGCTTCTGCATTCTCAATCAAGTTTATTTTAATCTGTAATCTGTGCATTGATCTCTGTGGCTTTTCTTATTTTTGATACATAATTTACTCAGTTTTATGTGCTTAGGGTTTGTTTTTATTTTATTTTTTTTGCAGCAGAGATTATGCATTTGCTAATGCGAGCAACCTTGATCATTGTGCAAAGTACTTGAATCATATGCTTGTTACCTTTGGATTTCCTGCTTCCCTCGACCTTTTTGCTAAAGATCCGGTGCGTTTCTCATTTGATCTTGGCTTTGCTTTTGTTGTAATTCTTAAAGAAATAATTTTGGCTTTTGGCTTAGGTTTCAATTGCAAGGACCTACAATTGCATATACTCTTTGCTTCAGCAGAGACAATGTGACGTTGAATTTAGAGAGTGCTAATGACCAAAGACAAAGGCAAGCTGCTTTTTAACTGAAAATTTATACACTTATTCATACTGTGCTTACAAAGTCTAAAAAATGCAAGAATTTAGTTGAATTGAGTTGAGTTCTATTTAGTTAATTGCTGTGATCCAGAAGTTTATAATTGCTAGAATTCTATTAAATAAAAGGCATTTTGAGAGAAATTAAACATGCCAAAATTGACATACAAAAAAAGAAAAAAGGAAAAACACTAAGATGTTCTAATTAATAGAATTTTAATGATGTGTTTTGAAATTAACATCGATTTTCTTTTGCTTTTATTTCTAATCTTTGATGTGCTTCACTACTAAATTTGTTGCTTCTTTAATTTGTGTTGTCGGCTCTTTTGGGTTACATTATTTAGTGCTCAATTTCAGAAGTCTGCCATTTTATTTGGTAATAATATGCATTGTTTCCATATTCCAGACTACTATCAGATATATCCAGATTGGAGACAAAAGTTGAGAGGCTCGAATCACAGTTACTAGCCAATGATAGGGAAATAGCAACAATCACACGAACGGTTAGGAATCTATAAGAATTATTATTATTTTTAATTGTTGCTATTGTAATGTAGGTTATTTGTACTGTTTTTACTTTCAACAATATACTAAATTAATATTTGATTTTACAATGAATGTGCACTTTTGTTTATTATCCTATTTTGTAACTTTTTTAATTAAATATATTACATGAACTTTCTAATAATAATTAAAATATATTTAAATATTGAAAAAATTTTATATTAGTGACGGAAATCAAAAATTTGATGTCTGATTTCTTATTTCTGTCGCTAAAGTTTAGTAAGGAGCGTTTTACCGATCAAAAATTTTCTGTCTCAAATCCATCACTAAGTGATTTAGTGACCAAGTATTCTGTCGCTAAATTAGCAGAATTTTGTAGTGGCAATATTACTTTATATTTTTATTATTACTTTCATGAATTTGTTTTTTTCATAATAGCTATTTGATTCAACTTTTAATATAGTTCTTATGGAATAAAAGAACCACTAAGATATTCACAGTACTGGAACAGCTACAAGAAAAATGGTTATTAGAGAAGAGAAATTATGGTCACAAAAATGTAAAAAAAAGTCGCTGAAAATCAAATAGTCGCAAATACTTTTTGCAAAGCGTCATACTCCGGTTGCTAATATTTTTAAAGTGAGTGCGACCGAATTCCTTTCCTTGAAAGAGTAGTGAGTGTAACCACATTCATTATTTGGGACCAATTTTGCGATTGTAATATAGCTGTTAAAATATATAAATTGTATATTCTTGCCATTTGCAACCGTAAAATTAATCTCTATAATAATTAACATCTGGTTGCAATTTTTGTTTTATTAAATTACGGTCATTATTTTTATTTTTTTTCAATTTATTTTCACACATTACAGATACATATAATATATATAGATGGATGACAAAATAGTGAACATATAATAGAATAAAATATCATATAGTAGAATAAAAATATAAATATTTACACTTCATAATATTTACAATAAAGATGTACACTTAAATATATTTTGATATACTAGAAATTAAACATTACTTACAATATTCAAGTATTTAAGTTAACCTGATAACATTCATAAGTCAAACAACAAATTCCTAACAATTAATTTCTATTGAGAGAGCGAGCAATTCCATTCAAATTCCACTCACCAGCATATCTCTTTCGCATGATTTTAAGTATGCCTATCCTCAATGCTATTCTTCTGAGTTGCTCTCTAATTTCGATAACTTTTTTCTACAAAACAAAGCAGTTGATATATGTATTACATTATTGGAAAAGTACCTTCTAACCACAATTTATAGACAGGATTAATAAAGCTTGGTAAAGACTTTTTAAGACATATACCCAATAGGACAGTGGACAGAAAGCATAGCAGTGTAACCAGAAGTATCTAATAACAAACTAGAAGTATCTAATATCTAATTCTGTGAACCGCTTCATTGGCCAGCCAGTATACACCTAATGAGTGTGCTCAAAACAAGAATGTATGTGTGTTAGACCCACATAGAAATAAACTTTGGTTCAATAATTAAACACATTTTGCAAGTTGAATCACATATTTCTTTGTGCAGAAACCATGTTGCTTTAGATCATGAAGTCTGTAATATGCAGTAAACTGATTAGATGACAAGATGGACTCAATTTACATGAGAATAAGTGAGAACATCTTCAGAGAAAAACAATTACTAAAACCAGACTTGCCTCTACGACTGTTTAGTGTCAACGAACTTGGGAAAGAGTTGAAATAACAATACACAGAAATATAATTTTAAATACAACCTAACAAATCATTAACAAAATATCTGTCGTCTAATATATGACATTGTCAGCTATAGCGCAACATATTGAAATAAGCAAATAGAAAGAAAAATGATCAATGACAATAAACTAAATCCATGGCATCAAATTCATTAGCTTTAGATGCATAGGAATCGATTCTTCCTGTTAAAAGATGTTTTAGGCGTATAATTAAAATAAAACAATAATAGTCCCCATAATATGTGTGAGATTCATATTCTAAATATATATATATGTATTTCATTTTCATATGCATGACATTTTGATTTATAAATATTAATTGAATAAACTAGAGAGATATAAACATCACAATAAATAAATGAAAGAGGGTTAAGGAGAAATTGTTATTAATAGTTTGGTTTAAAACGGAAATTTTAACCCAACTTAACTGTAAAAAAAAAAAAAAATCTATACGTGCAAGAATAAGGGAAAAAAAAACGTGAAAGTGATAGATAGGAGAGGAAAAGGAAAGAGAGAAAACCTAAACCTAAATTCTCAAACCTTCATTCCTAAACCCAACTGAAAAAAAACAACACCCAACTCAAATTAATCTTGAAGAACCTTGAGTTATCTTGTTCTTTGATGGCTGAAGCCTAAAATTAGAGAAGAGAGAAAGTATGGGTAGCTGAATTTAAGGAGATTTCAGCCATGTTTTTGTTGATTAAGGTAAGTAAGAAGCTAATTTTCTCTAGTTTTGAATGATTAAGCATCATATGTATGTGCTTGTATGTTTATGTTCATGATTAAATCTTTTGATTTCAAGTACAGTGATTTGTGTAATTTTTATGATTTGAGTAGAGAATAGATATGTATGTGGCTGATTTTTATTTGTGAGTATGTATTAGGCTGATTTTAAGAGCTTTAAATCAATAGATATTAGTGGGAACTTGATTAATGGAATTGAGTTATTGGTATCTCTGTAGAACTCTGTTTTTACAAAGCAGGGCTGCTATGTTTTTCAGTGTTTTCAGGCCCCTAACTTTGTCATTTTGACCCCATTTTTAGTATGAATATATTTTTATATGTTGTTTATCATTTTTTAAAATTTCATAACAACATACATTCATTTTGTTGGGCAAATAAATTGATTTCCAAGGCTGCTGCAGTAGGTGATTCTGTAGGGGCTGGTTCTGAAATCAATTTATTTGCCCAACAAAATGAATTTTCAGCTTAGTTTAGGTGAGTTTTAGGCTAGATGGTTGTTAGCTGATTTAGATGTTTGTTAGTTGATTTTAATTAGTTTTTGGGTTAATTTTTGATGTTGTTAATTCTGAATTGTTTGGTTAATTATGCAGAAATTTAATTTAATTATTTGGGGTAATTTTTGGTTGATTAATGTATGTTTATTAATTGATCTAAGTTATTGAAGTCAATTTTGGTTAAGAGTCTATGAAAATTAATTTTGGTATTTTAAGTTTTATGTATATTTTGTTAATGTGATTAACTAACTATTTTTGGTTGATTATTGGAGTAAATTAGTGTTAGTATATTATGTTAGTAATTTTAGTAGTTATAAAATAATTTTTGTTTATTTATCTAATTTTTTTTAGAAAAGTATTATATTATGTAAATTTTGATATAATGGATAAATGGTGTGTTTTGTAGATATGATAATTAAATACTATGTTTTAATTGTTTTGAGACAAAATGTGGTATTAAAATAATTTTTATAAACTATTTATTATTTTAGTTAATTAATACTAACCATTTTTGAAAAATTTATTCAAAATTAGATTATTTATTGTTTTATGGCTTGAATGTGTTTTTAATTAATATTTTGGTATATTTAATCTAGATGGGCAGTTGTAGTTTGAATTTGTCTATTTTTTTATATTGGATATTTGGAAAGTTAAATTGTTATTAATATTATATTATTATTTGAAATTTTATTAAATTATGGTGGAAAATAATTTTATTTAGTGTTTTAAAAAACTAAACAAATTATATTATGTATTCTTATTATTTTTGGTGATTTACTAAGTTACATTTAGTATTTGCTTATTGTATTTTGGTGAACCTCGGTTGGGAATTGTATAGTCTGGGGTCCCAACCCGAGGTGTTGTGCCACTGTGAATTTTGAAGTGTGTTTATTTGCAGGATTGATTCTACTTCGGTAGAGGGATGTCCGTTTTACAGAGAAAACTCTATCGAATTTTTGGTAGATTTCTCGTAAAATGTGACACCGAGTCAATTCTAAAATTTTTATTCTAAGTGCGAATCGAGTCTTCCTTAGAAACTCTAAAAGTTAGGTTTCTATTTTTTGATTGTCATCTCCTTTTCTGTCTTTTAGTTGCCCCTCCAGTCGCGTCTACCAGTCGAGGTCGGACACGACGTGCCAGAGGAGCACCTTTATCTTATAAGTTAATATTTGATTTGAGTGTCGGATTTTTTTTTTATTATTTTAAGTCATATTAAATTCTTATGAATTTAATTTATGAGATTCTAGTCAGCATTATTCATAGGATTTTGCATGATTTAATTTATAGTTGATTTATTTTATTTTATTATTTATTTATTGTAATTTTCATTGTTTTATTTATTTTATTTATTTTTTTTAAATAAATCATGGTAGAACGGGCTACCTGATGAGTTTCATCAGGACCGTGTGCGCACCGGTAAAAATATGTGATTATTTAATTATATTACTGGGGTCGAAGGTCTGGTGATGCTTTGCTCTCGGACACCGTCAGTAGTATAATATTTGTTTATTTATTAAATCACTGGGGCCGATAGTCTGGTGATGTCTTGCTTTCAGACACCGCCAATGATATTGGATTAAGAGATATGACTGTGGCTGTGTATCCTGATGATGCCTTGCTCTTGGGATTTGGCAGTCTTGAATATAAGTGAGTCATATGACTGTTAAAAATTTATAAATTGAGTTTTATCAAAATTTTTATATTGAAATGATTTTAGAAGATATTTAAATATTTATTTCTTCTCTTTTAAAAAAAATGGATTTATTATATATATATCAAATGGTTGAAATAAAATTATGTTATGTTATTTTTCCATAAAATTTATTTTAATGAGATTTTCAAATCGCATTCATTTCTTTATCAACTTACTCAGTGAGGTCTGACTCTCCTCAACTTTTTTTTTAGGAGTTTGGGAGTTATTTGTTAGGCCTACTTCTCTTCACCGAGTAGCTTCATCACCGGCTATTCTGCGTAGGTCTATTTAGTTGTATGTATTTACTTTCGCATACTGCAGTAGAGAAAGTTGTACAAATGCATACTTTATTTGGGATTTCATGTATTTATAATTTATGTATTGAGATACTACCTGTATAACTGAAGTTTATGTATTTTATGCATTGATATTATGGTTTAAATTATATTGAGAAAAATCAGTTTGATAAAATGCATTGTGGTTTATTATATATTGTGAGGTTTTAAAGTTTAAATATTCCGCGATTTTTCTTTTAAGGCTTACTATGAGTTTTGGTAGCTTTATGCTTTCTCATTCCCTAGTGCTGGTCACGTGCCCTTGGGTTTCGGTCGTGACACACTCAAATAGAAAAAACTGAAAATTCAGACATAAAATTTATAATTTTTCTTTATATAAATAGCCATCAAATTTGGACCAAAAATTAGATTGAACCTTTATATTTTTTTTCCTATTTAGAACTTTACATTTCCAATTCATCCCAAATAGCACCCTACTCTAACGAAATCCTAAACAGACATTAAATAAAGTTGCTATAGAGGTATATGGCCCATTTTTTATCTAATTCACTAACTCCTTCAATCCCTAAATATAAAGATAACATTGGTGATCCAAAAAAATTCAGTGCCTTCTACATCTTGCTTCCTCCACCTACCAATCGATTGATCCTTTCTCACTAAGCTTATCAGTTTAGCCTATGCTGCATTCTCCATTAACTAAACTCACCAAATTTGGTTTGCCATTTTATTTTTTTAGGTTTTAATGGATATGGAACCTATGGATGATTTTTATCCAACCAAAAGCCATAAAGATATGAATTATGACTGAAGGAGTTGTGTGAAAACCTTTGAAGAACATCTGTTTAGGGAATTAAACCTTGAAGGTAGTTGTAAGAAACATTGAAGTGTGTCAGTGTAGGCTGATCAAAAGGTGGAATTTGGCCTTGCAAATAGTTTTGTTAAAGCTCTAGGTTTTACAGAGCTGGCAAATCAATATAGTGGGAATGTATAGGACCAGAGAAGTGATTGAATGAAAGCAAGATAAATTCCAATTGAAGATTATTAGTGAGATTAGGAAGAGGTTCAAAGATGGAATTATTTCTAAATTTGAGTTGGTTCAAAAAAATGAAAGTTGGATTCCTTCAAGAATAAGGTAAGTAATGTGCTAATTAGAGTAGACAATGCCTACCTATCTACTTAAATTGGCAATACAAGGGGGTCCAATCCAATTGACAGTGAGTGATATTCATGGTGGTGTTGGCAGTGAGTAATGTTCATGGTGGTGTTGATGATGGTGTGAAAGGAAGTTTCTTAAGTGCAAGAGTTAACTCTCAAATGTAGCATTAAGTTGAAGAAGGAAAAACTGATGCTGAATTATTTTTCCACAACCAAAACACTGAAGAAGGTAAAAACGGCGTTGAAGAGGGCAAAAGTGAAGTTGAAGATTGCAAAAGCGAGAGTGACATATAACAACCCTTGCAGAAGTTAAAGCTTTATAATATTGATAATAAATTCAAGAGAAAATAAGAAGAGGAGTTCTTGAGAAAATAGGAAGAGGTCTTGAAGAAATATGAGGAAGAGCTTATAGCCTCTAAGTTGCGATTAAACTAAAATAAAACAAAAGTACAAACTCTTCCTTTCAATTTGTTAAATGAATTACATATATATAACTAATGGTTTCTCCTGTAATCAGTGTTTTGATGTGTGTAATTTTCCCTAAGGACTTGTTCTTAGTCTAATTGGTACAACAATCAATTTTTCTTAGGAAGACTTTGTCTGAATGGTATAGTCGATTTTGCATGCCACCACCACAACAGAGGAGGATCAAGAACAAGAACACGCATCACAATTGACTAAGTGGGTTTTTATTGTTATTATTCAAATCAATAAGATTTAGTTGTGTTATTATTATAATTGTTATTGATGTTGTTGCTACTTGTTCTTGATTCTTTCTTTACTAAAGAGATGAAAATCTGTTACACTTAGTTTTTATTATCTTCTTCTTCTTATGGTTCTTGTTTGCTTTAATGATTGGTACTTTCTCTCTTCTCTTCTTTTTACTTCTCATATTTACTGTGGATTTTTTGTGTTTTGTATTATGGTTGTATTAGATGATTCTTATTTCTGTTTCACTTAAATTGATATTTGATTTTATTGGATTCAATGGAACTTGGATTACAACTATCCTTGTCTTTTTCTTTTAATTGTTGATTTTTTAACAAATAAATATATAATATATTAATCAGTATCATTAGATTTCACTGGGCCAACATAGCTTAGATAAGTCCATACACATCCAAGGCTTGTAAAAATTAACATTGGGCTAGTCTTAGAAATTAACCTAATTATATGAAGTAGGGTAGTAACCCTAATTAGAAGTGGATAGTAGTTGGAGAAACAAGTAGTGGTGGTTTCAATAGCATTAATAAGCTGCAGTAGCATACTTGCATGCTAGACTGGCTTGAGCAACATGTCACAACCTAAAACAAGAGCCATGACCGGTGCTAGGGAAGGGGAATTCTTTCGAATCTGGAACCCATAGCAAGCCTTAAAATAAATAAAAATATGCAGTAATAATAATAACATAATTAAAATAATCTACAGCGAAAATAAATCATAAATAAAACAAAATAATAATCCACCATGGGATTTAAATCAACAACTCATCTCATATATATAAATAAACTTTTAATACAAATATAGTTCAAATATTTAAAGTACATAACTCATACAAATATAATACAACATCTTTTTTCAATTTTTACAACTACTGCAGTGTCTAGATTATAAAAATAAAACTCAGGTAAGCAGTTTACATAATAAAGTCGGGGCAAAAGAAATCCGGTGTACGGGTCTGCTACTAAGGTCTGAAGATGATGACTCTCCTGAAAAATAGTCAACGGAGGGGAGTTAGACCTAATTGAGTAAATTGCTATAATATATATACATGCATACTAAATGCCAATGCACACAGTCAAAAGTATATATAATAAATATATATATAAGCAAATACACACAGATGCAATAAAATCATTTTTATACATTTTTATTGAAAATCACTGTTTATGAAAGATCAAATAGAACCCCAGAAAAATCGTAACCTCAAAACAGTGTTAGACAACACTCTAGCCATACAGGCTCACTTATTCCAAATATATTCACTGTTCCATTTGGACAGTAGACTGGCCCCGAGACACTAAGTCAATCGAGCTCCAGCAGTCTGACTGTCAGTGTGATTGGCCCCGAAACACTTGGTCAACCGAGCTCCAGCAATCACACTCCCAAATCATATCTCACACATCAATTAATCAAATCCAATCAATATCCACAAACAGGTTAGTGATATAGCCTAAATGCTATAAGCGTACCGGTACGTACTCGGTCCTAATGCTGCCCACCAGGTAGCACGTTATCCTTCATTAAAATATAAAACATACATTCATAAAAATAAATGATGCATGAATTTAAATAAAATAGTAACATAAACCATATAAAACTAGAAATATATCAAAACTAAACCAAGTATATTTCGAGTATATATACGTCAAATAAATCCAATTAAATTACGAAATAAACTAGAAATATATTCAAAAACATTTTAAATATAAATTCATTATTAAAACATGCATATAGTTTAAAATATACCGAAAATAAACCAAAAATAAACTAAAAATAAACTTAAGTACTAATTAAATCATTATGCATATTTAATCAAAATAACACATATATTTCTAAAATCATGCACCCTAGAGCATATATATACAAAATAACAACTCACTATTATTGCGCTCCTCGAGATGGGTCCGACGGGCCTGGTCCACTAGGCCTCGGTCTCGATGCAACTAAACAAACAAATAATGACAGAAATCAAAATAAATCTAACATAAGTTCTAAAGACTCGATCTAGAACACTAGACATAGAATTAGGATTAAAGTTCGACCGGACATCACGTTTTACGAGAATTCTATCAAAAATCCGATAGAACCTCCCCTGTAAAATGGACATCTCTCAACTCAAAGAATAGAGCTAGTTCTGCAAAGAAATACACTTCGAAATGCACACAAAACACAACTAAAATCCCTCGGTCGGACTCCAAATTACAATTCACCGACCGAGGTCCACAATTCACAGAATATTCATAAAATACCAAAAATACCCTTATATAATAAAAATACATATTTGTAATATCCCGTGTTTTTTTTAAATATTTTTACACTGTACCGGGATATGCAGTGTCAATAATTTTGTATATATATTACGATATTTTATTGAGTTGATATTTATTTAAAATCTATTTTAATTACTGTATATTATTTTCAGTGTTTTACGTAAAATTTTCCCGGGACTTGCATTTTCGGGGAAATTTTCACGTAAACAATGTATTATTAATTATTTTAAATGTATTTACGGACTTGCATGAACTCATGCGTATTTTTAAATTATTAAATAAAGCCTATGTGTGTATATTTAATTAATTAGGGTTTATTATTACTGTAATATCCCGTGTTTTTAAAAATATTTTTACACTGTACCGGGATATGCAGTGTTAATAATTTCTGTACATTATATGATATTTTTACGAGTTAATATGTATTTAAAACCTATTTTAACTACTGTGTATTATTTTCAGTGTTTTACGTAAAATTTTCCCGGGACTTGCATTTTCGGGGAAATTTTCATGTAAACAATGTATCATTAATTATTTTAAATGTATTTACGGACTTGCATGAACTCATACATATTTTTAAATTATTAAATAAAGCCTGTGTGTGTATATTTATTTAATTAGGGTTTATTATTACCCTAATATTTTATTAAGTATTTAATTGTTTTATTGTTATTTAATTAATTTTATTTAGTATAAATTATTAAAATATTAATATTTTTATGTGTGTGGTGTATATTTGATGTGTGTAATTTAATATTATTTTAATATATAGTATAAAGTATATATATATACATATATTTGTCAAAAAAATCAAAAAGTTTGGAAAATTACAAAACTGCCCCCGACTTCTTCTTCTTCTTCCTCCCGATTCTTCCCTTCTCCGTTTCCGATCGCTGCCGTGCCGTTTCTTCACCGTGGGTGTGCCGTCCGGTGTGCCACCGTCTTCCCCGACCAATTTCGCCGCCTGAGGAGGCCGTTTCCGGCGTCTGGAAGTCGATTTTGGCCGGAGAAGTCGAAAATCGATCCACCGTCGATCACGTCGATTCCGGCCACCGTTTTCGACACCGCCGGTCTCTTTCTTCTCCTTGAGCTCCGGTGAGTGTGATTCTAGCTTTGGTTTGAGCTAAAATGGTCTAGAATTGCTTAGGTTTCGATTTTGTCAATTTCGGCCTATTAGGGTTTTTGATTTTTTTGAGCTTTGAATTGATTGATTCATGAAAACTCCCTTCACAAATGTTGTTCCTAGTAGTTCAATATACATGTATGAATTTTTGGAGATTGTTTGGATTTTTGGGTATTTTTGAATATTTTAATATTATTTTCTAATTTTCGGAAATTAATTATTTAAATTATGAAATTGGAGTTTATGGTTGAATTAGGTGTTGAAATGAATTATAGGAATTTATTTGGAATTTTTATGAATTTCTAAGTATTTATTTTGAATTATTGAAGTTTATGGAATTTTGGAAAAATTAGGTTAAATGTGTTTTTATTTGAATTTAATTGGTTAATTGAGTTTAATTATTGATATTATTGATAAATATGTTGAGAAAATTAATTTTGGATAATTGTATGATTTTTGGTGAATTTTTGAAGTAATTTAAGTATATTTATATATATAGGGGTATTTTGGTAATTTTACCCTAAATTGTCTAAAAAATGTAATTTAATTGGTTTTAATATTTATTTAAGGTATAAAAATGATTTCTACAAATTATTTAGTATTTTTAACTAATTAAAACTATTTTTCGTGAATTATTTTCAATTATATATATAATATACGATTTTTCTAATAAAATGAGTTTAAATCGGTTTTTATAGTGTTTCAAGGTCAATTATGTAATTTTTACCTATAAAATGTATTTCTGTGATTTAAGGATATTTTTGGTATATTTGAATTATGTTCTGTGTTTGTGGACCCTGGTCGGTGGACTGTAGTTTAGAGTCCGACCGTGGGATTTTGATTGTGTTGAGCTCGTTTTTCGAAGTGTATTTCTTTGCAGGGTCGGCTCTACTCTTTTGAGTAGAGAGATGTCCGTTTTACAGGGGAGGTTCTGTCGGATTTTCGATAGAATTCTCGTAAAACGTGATGTCCAGTCGAACCTTAATTCTGTTTCCGTATTTTAATACTCTAGATTGAATTCTAGGATTTCTGTTAGGGTTTATTCTGATGTCTATTATTTATTGCTTGTTTAGTTGCGCCGAGACCGAGGGCTAGTGGACCAGGCCCGTCGGACCTGTCTCGTGGAGCGCATTAGGTGAGTTACTATACTATATATATATGCTTAGGATGCATGATTTAGAAATGCATGTTTTATGTTGATTAAATATGCATAAATAATTTGATTATTTCTTAAGTTTATATTAAGTATATTTTCGATTTATTTTTGGTATATACTAAATTATATGCATATTTTGTGAATAAAATATATTTAAAATGTTTTTAAATATATTTCCAGCTTAATTTATAATTTGATTGAATGTATCTGATATATATATACTCGAAATATACCTGGTTTACTTTTGGTATATTTTTGGTATATATATGGATTATATTGTTATTTCATTTACATTCATGCATCATATATTTTTTATGAATGAATATTTTATATTATTAATGATGAAGGATATCAATAGAACGTGCTACCTAGTGGGCAGCACTAGGACCGAGTACGTACCGGTACGCCTATAGTATTTAGGCTGTATTACTAACTATTTGTGGATGTTGATTTGATTATGATTATCGATATGTGAGATGTGGTTTGGGTGTGATTGCTGGAGCTCGGTTGACCAAGTGTCTCGGGGCCAATCACACTGGCAGTCAGACTGCTGGAGCTCGGTTGACTTAGTGTCTCGAGGCCAGTCTACTGTCCAAATGGATTAAGTGGATATATTTGGAATAAGTGAGCCTGTATGGCTTGAGTGTTGTTTAACACTATTTTCTGAGGTTGCGATATTCTAGGGTTCTATGTGATCCTTCATAAAAGATGATTTTCAGATAAATTATATATAAAATGATTTTTATTGCATCTGTGTGCAATTGCCTGTATATAAACATATTATATATACTGTTGACTGTATGCATTATCACTTAGTGTGTATGTATATATATTATAGTAATTCACTCAGTGAGGTCTGACTCCCCTCCGTTGACCGTTGACTATTTTTCAGGAGAGTCAACTTCTTCAGACCTCAGTAGCAGGTCGATACGCCGGATTTCTTCCGCCCCGGCTTCTTTATGTAAATTGTCTACTTGAGTTTTATTTATTTTATCTAGACACTGCAGTAGTTGTGAATTAAAGTATTGGATTTCATGTATTTTATTTAAAGAGATGTATTATATTGAAACTGGATTTGTATTAAAGAGAATTTATATATATGAGATGGGATTTTGATTAAATCCAGTGATGAAAATGATATTATGATATTATGATTATTTTTATTTCCACTGCATATAATATTGTTATTGTTATTATTGCATGTTTTATTTATTTTTAGGCTTGCTACGGATTCCGGATTCGAAAGAATTCCCGTTCTCTAGCGCTGGTCATGGCCCCTGTTTTGGGTCGTGACAATTACCCTAATATTTTATTAATTATTTATTTGTTTTATTGTTATTTAATTAATTTTATTTAGTATAAATTATTAAAATATTAGATTTTATGTGTGTGGTGTATATTTGATGTGTGTAATTTAATATTATTTTAATATATAGTATAAAGTATATATATATACATATATACATCAAAAATCAAAAGAATTGGAAAATTACCATTTTGCCCCCCGAGTCTTCTTCTTCCTCCCGACCGATTCTCCTCGCCGTCCGGATGCCTGTCACGCTGTTTCTTCACCGTGGGTGTGCTTTCCGGTGTGCCACCGCCTTCCCCAACCATTTCCGCCGCCTGAGGTAGCCGTTTCCGGCGCTTGGAAGTCGATTTTGGCCGGAGAAGCCGAAAATCGATCCATCGTCGATCACGCCGATTTCGACCACCGTTTTCGACACCGCCAGTCTCTTTCTTCTCCTTGAGCTCCGGTGAGTGTGATTCTAGCTTTGGTTTGAGCTAAAATGGTTTAGATTTGCTTAGGTTTCGATTTTTCCAATTCGGTCAAATTAGGGTTTTTGATTTTTTTGAGCTTTGAATTGGATGATTCATGGAAACTCCCTTCACAAATGTTGTTCCTAGTAGCTCAATCTACATGTATGAATTTTTGTAGAATTTTTGGAGATTGTTTGGATTTTTGGGTATTTTTGAATATTTTAATATTATTTTCTAATTTTTCGGAAATTAATTATTTAAATTATGAAATTGGAGTTTATGGTTGAATTAGGTGTTGAAATGAATTATAGGAATTTATTTGGAATTTTTATGAATTTCTAAGTATTTATTTTGAATTATTGAAGTTTATGTGATTTTGAGAAATTAGGGTTAAATGTGTTTTTATTTGAATTTAATTGGTTAATTGAGTTTAATTATTAATATTATTGATAAATATGTTGAGAAAATTAATTTTGGATAATTGTATGATTTTTGGTGAATTTTTGAAGTAATTTAAGTATATTTATATATATAGGGGTATTTTGGTAATTTTACCCTAAATTGTCTAAAAATGTAATTTAATTGGTTTTATTAGTTATTTAAGGTATAAAAATGATTTATACAAAATATTTGGTATTTTTAACTAATTAAAACTATTTTTCGTAAATTATTTTCAATTATATATATAATATACGGTTTTTCTAATAAAATGAGTTTTAATCGGTTTTTATAGTGTTTCAAGGTTAATTATGTAATTTTTACCTATGAGATGTATTACTATGTTGTGAGGATATTTTTGGTATATCTGGAATATGTTCTGTGTTTGTGGACCCCGGTCGGTGGACTGTAGTTTGGAGTCCGACCGTGGGATTTTGATTGTGTTGAGCCTATTTTTTTGAAGTGTATTTCTTTGCAGGGTCGGCTCTACTCTTTTGAGTAGAGAGATGTCCGTTTTACAGGGGAGGTTCTGCCGGATTTTCAATAGAATTCTCGTAAAACGTGACATCCAGTCGAACCCTAATTTCCGATTCTGTGTTTAATACTCTAGATTGAATTCTAGGATTTCTGTTAGGTTTATTCTGATATCGATTATTTATTGCTTGTTTAGTTGCACCGAGACCGAGGGCTAGTGGACCAGGCCCGTCGGACCTGTCTCGTGGAGCGCATTAGGTGAGTTACTATTATATATATATATGCTTAGGATGCATGATTTAGAAATGCATGTTTTATGTTGATTAAATATGCATAAATAATTTGATTATTTCTTAAGTTTACATTAAGTATATTTTTGGTATATATTAAATTATATACATGTTTTGTAAATAAAATATATTTAAAATGTTTTTAAATATATTTTTAGTTTAATTTATGATTTGACTGGATTTATTTGACGTATATATACTCGAAATATACCTGGTTTACTTTTGGTATATTTCTGGTATATATATGGATTATATTGTTATTTCATTTACATTCATGCATCATTTATTTTTGTGAATGAATGTTTTATATTATTTATTAATGAAGGATATCAATAGAACGTGCTACCTAGTGGGCAGCACTAGGACCGAGTACGTATCGGTACGCCTATAGTATTTAGGCTATAATACTAACTTATTTGTGGATATTGATTTGATTATGATTATCGATATGTGAGATATGGTTTGGAGGTGTGATTGCTGGAGCTCGGTTGACCAAGTGTCTCGGGGCCAATCACACAGGCAGTCAGACTGCTGGAGCTCGGTTGACTTAGTGTCTCGGGGCCAGTCTACTGTCTAAATGGATTAAGTGGATATATTTGGAATAAGTGAGCCTGTATGGCCAGAGTGTTGTTTAACACTATTTCTGAGGTTGCGATATTCTAGGGTTCTATGTGATCCTTCATAAAAGAGGTTTTTCAGATAAAATATATAAAATGATTTTATTGCATCTGTGTGCAATTGCCTGTATATATACATATTATATATATACTGTTGACTGTATGCATTATCACTTAGTGTGTATGTATATATATCATAGTAATTCACTCAGTGAGGTCTGACTCCCCTCCGTTGACTATTTTTCAGGAGAGTCAACATCCTCAGACCTCAGTAGCAGGTCGATACGCCGGATTTCTTCCGCCCCGGCTTTTTTGTGTAAATTATATACTTGAGTCGTATTTATTTTATCTAGACACTGCAGTAGTTGTGAATTAAAGTGTTGGATTTCATGTATTTTATTTTAAAGAGATGTATTATGTTGAAACTGGAATGTATTAAAGGGATTTTATATATGTGATGAGATTTTGATTTAAATCCAGTTGATGTGGATAATATTATGATATTATGATTTTTTTTATTTTATTTCCGCTGCATATTATATTGTTACTGTTGTTATGGCATGATTTATTTTATTTTTAGGCTTCCTACGGGTTCCGGATTCGAAAGAATTCCCATTCCCTAGCGCCGGTCATGGCCCCTGTTTTGGGTCGTGACAATATTATAAATCCAAATTACATAATCAACCCTAAAACACATTAAAAACCGATAAAAACTCAATTATTTAGAAAAATCGTATAATATACATATAATTTGAAAATAATTTACGAAAAATAGTTTTAATTAGTTAAAAATACTAAATAATTTGTAGAAATCATTTTTATACCCTAAATAACTATTAAAACCAATTTAATTACATTTTTAGCCAATTTAGTGTACAATTACTAAAATACCCCTATATATATATATACTAAAATTAATCCAAAAATTCACCAAAAATAATATAATTACTCAAAATTAATTTTATCAACATATAATTCAATAATATCAATAAATATACTCAATTAACCAATTAATTTCAATTAAACACATAATTAACCCTATTTTTCAAAATTACATAAACTAAATAAATTCAAAATAAATACATAAAAATTCACAAGAATTATAAATAAATTTCTATAATTCATTTCAACACCTATAATTACCACAAAACACAATTTCATAATTTAATTAATTAATTTTTGAAAATTAGAAAATATTATTAAAATAATCAAAAATTCCCGAAAATCAAAATAAATTCCAAAAATTCCACATAAATTCTAGCATGAAGATTAAGCTACTAGGATCAAAGTTTTCATGAATCTATCAAATTGAAGCTCAAAAAAATCCAAAACCCTAATAGGCCGAAATTGAAAAATCGAAACCTAGGGAAATCTAGACCATTTTAAGTGAAACAAAGCTTGGAATCACACTCACCAGAGCTCAAGGAGAAGATAGAGATTAGCAGTGTCAAAAATGGTGGCTGGAATCGCTGTGATCGACAGTGAGGAAGAGTTTCGGGTTTCCGGCCAAAACAAGCTTCAAACAGCGCCGGAGAAGGAGGAGAAGGCGACGGAGCTGGCTGGGGATGAAGGTGGCACGCTGGGAGGCACACTGACGGTGAAGAAATGGTGTAACAGGCGGTGGTGCTGGTGGTTGGACGTCGGGAAGAAGGAAGGAGGAGTCGGGGGTATATTTTGTAAATATGGTAACTTTAGTAATTTGTACAATAATATAATAATTTTATATTCAGAAATTCTACACCACACACTAAAAAAAATTAATTAATTAATTAATTAATATACATATACACATATTAATTAAATAACAACTATATAATATATACATACATGATTAAAAATAATTAATAAACCCTAAAATTATTATATATATGTATATATATAAATGCATGTATATGTATATATTTTAATACAACAATTAAAATAATGCATGAACTCATGCAAATGTGTAAATCTATTTAAAATAATTAATATTAAATTATTTATATGTCAATTTCCCCGAAAATAAAATTTCTGGAAAAATTTTACGTAAAGTACTTAAAATAATTAAGAATAATTAAAATAACTTAATAATTATCAAACATATGAAAATAATCATACATATATACAAAAATTATTAACACTGCATATCCCAATGCAGTATAAAAATATTTAAAAACTCGGGATATTACAATCTTCCCCCCTTATAAGAATTTGTCCCCGAATTCCAGAAAGAAAATTACAAGATCAAGAAGGGAAGAGATACGGGTAATAAGCTCGCATCTTGGTGCTAACTTACCCTTCCTGCCAAATCTCATCACACCCTTCATCAGAGACACCTTCAGAAAAACATAGTCTTCAACCTGAAACTCCACATCTCTGCGCCTAGGATCCGCATAGCTCTTCTGCCTGCTAACTGCGGTCTCTAATATGTGCTTAATCATGACGACTTTCTCTGCAGCATCCTGAACCATCTCAGGTCTAGTCAAAGCTCTTTCCCCAATCTCATCCCAACTCAGAGGGGATCTACACTTCCTTCCATACAACGCCTCATATGGTGCCATACCAATACTGTTATAGTAGCTGTTATTATATGCAAACTCTACAAGAGGCAAATGATCATCCCAGCTACCTCCCAAGTCCAGGACACACATCCTCAACATATCTTCTAGTGTCTGGATTGTTCTCTCAGACTGACCATCTATCTGAGGATGAAAAATGGTACTGAAATCTAACCTAGTGCCCATCGCTTCCTGTAACTTTTACCAAAATCGAGAGGTAAACACTGAACCTCTATCTGACACAATGGACACAGGTACTCCATGAAAGCACACAATATGCTTCACATATAGCTTCGCCAATCTAGCTACAGAATATGTGGCTTTCACAGGCAAGAAATGTGCAGACTTCGTAAACCTGTCTACAATCACCCAGATGGAATCGTATCCATCCTTAGAACGAGGTAAACTAACCACAAAATCCATAGCTATCCTTTCCCACTTCCACTCGGGAATAGGAAGAGGCTGAAGCTTCCCAGAAGGCTTCTAATGTTCAGCTTTCACTTGCTGAAATGTCAGGCACTTAGCAATATAATCAGCGACATCCTTCTTCAGTCCGTCCCACCAGTATAAATCTCTGATACTGTGGTATATCTTAGTGACACCCGGATGTACGCTATAGGTTGTAGAATGTGCTTCCTCTAGGATCTTTTCTCTCAAATCATCCACATCAGGAACACACAATCTACCACTAATCCATAACACACCATCATCATCGAGTGTGAAATCAGTGAACTTCCCTGCTCGAACATTCTCTGTAAGCTCTTCTAGAATAGGATCTCGGCTCTGGGTTGCTTCAATCCTTTCCCTCAGTACAGATCGCACTTTAAATTGAGCTAGCAGTCCACCTGACCTATTGATCTTCATCATCAGACCTTGATCCACCAATAAATGTAACTCCTGGATCAACGGTCTCCTCTCAACACTGATGTGAGCAAGACTGCCTGAGGACTTTCTACTCAAGGCATCTGCTACCACATTAGCCTTGCCCGGATGATATAATATCTCACAGTCATAATCTTTTAATAATTCCAACCATCTCCTCTGCCTTAGATTTAGATCTCTTTGCTGGAAAATGTATTTAAGGCTCTTGTGATCAGTAAAAATCTCACAAGTCACCCCATACAGATAATGTCTCCAAATCTTCAGAGCAAAGATCACTGCAGCCATTTTAAGGTCATGTGTACGATAATTCTGCTCTTCTCATACTTCTTCAATTGCCTCAAAGCATAGGCTATCACCCTACCATTCTGCATCAACACATAACCAAGGCCAACTCTAGAGGCATCACAATAAACTGTGAACTTATCCACACTATTAGGCAAAGCTAGCACTGGGTCTGTGGTTAATTTCTCCTTCAACAAATGAAAATAATTCTCACAAGCTTCTGACCACTCAAATCTAACATTCTTCTGAGTCAAGCGAGTCATAGGGGTTGCAATTCTGGAAAAATCCTGTACAAACTGCCTATAATACCCGGCTAAACCCAGAAAACTCTAAATCTCAATAATAGAAGTCGGTCTAGGCCACTTAGACACTACCTCAATCTTCTATGGATCAACTTGGATACCTTTTTTAGACACTACGTGTCTAAGAAAAGAAACACTCTCCATCCAGAAATCACACTTCGAGAATTTAGCATAAACTGATGATCTCTCAGTGTCTGTAGTACAGTCCTCAAGTGATATACATGCTCCACTATACTCCTCGAATAAACCAGTATATCATCAATGAAGACTACCATAAATTGATCCATATAAGGTCTGAATACCCTGTTCATTAGATCCATAAAAGCTACTGGTGCATTAGTCAAACCAAAAGACATCACCAGGAACTCATAATGGCCATATCGAGTGCAGAATGCCATTTTAGGAACATCGGCTTCACTAATCCACAATTGATGATAACCCGACCTCTGATCAATCTTGGAAAAGAACTGTGCACCCTGTAGCTGATCAAACAAGTTATCTATCCTTGGGAGAGGATACTTGTTCTTCATTGTCACCTTGTTCTTCACTGTCACCTTGTTCAGCTCTCTGTAGTCAATGCACAGTCTCAAGTTACCATCCTTCTTCTTCATAAATAGGACTGGTGCACCCCAAGGAGAAACACTAGGTCTGATGAAACCCTCATCTAACAACTCTTGCAATTGCTCCTTCAACTATTTCAACTCTGCATGAGCTATTCTATAGGGTGGCATAGATATAGGAGTAGTACCTGGAACCACTTCTATATAGAACTCAATCTCTTTGTGAGGTGGTAAACCTGGCGACTCCTCAAGAAAAACATCAGGAAACTCACAGGCAATAGGAACATCTGTGAGTGACAACTTCTCCACTGAAGTATCCCTGACTAATGCCAAATATCCTTGACATCCTTTCCTCAACCACTTCCTAGCCGTAATAGCAGAAATTAGATTCTGAGGTGCTGAACTCTTGTCACCCACAAACTTAAAATCTTCTTCATCAGGAATTCTGAAAAGCACCTCTTTATTTTGATAATCTACCATGGCATAGTGCTGAGATAATCAATCCATACCCAAAATAACATCAAACTCCATCACATCCAACAGAATCAAATTAGCAGACAATTCTCTACCTCCCACGAGAACTGGACAACCAGAAAGAATAATATCGGTGTCTAAGGAATCGCTCAGAGGAGTGGCAACAGACAAAGGAAAAGCCATCCTCGAAGCTTGCCAATAAGACTTGGAAGCAAAAATGGGAGAAACAAACGAATGCGTGGCACCCGAATCAAACATAACCCATGCATCCAGGTAACAGATAGAAACAATACCTGCCATGACTACATTAGATGCCTGAGCATCCTGCTGAGTAAGGTGGAAGACTCTGGCCTGTCCTCGACCTCCCTACTGACTGGTAGAAGCCTGGCCAACACCTATAGCACCTCCTCTAGTACCTCTACCATGACCCTACTGTGGAATAAGCTGAGTGGAACTCTGATGCTGGGTTGAAGGCAACTGAAATGGTACAGGTGCAGCACTAGCAATCGACTGCTATGGAAATCATGGAATCTGCAGCTGCTGATACCTGGAGTAAGGACACGATATGGCATAATGTCCTATCTGCCCTGCATCTGAAGCATGTCAGTGGTGTCAGGTAACACGGTCCCTGATATACTCTACCGCAGGTCTAGAAAACACTGGTAGTTGATCCGGAACTGCGACCACTGATGCTGCTCGAAGCACCTGACCCAAATCTGAACGGTCTACGCTAACCTCCACGGCCATGTCTACTGCTCTAATGCACCTGCTGATGCTGTCTCTGAATCTGCAAAGTCAGACCTCTCTGTTGACTACTTAAACCAACATGAAAATTAGAATACGGAGTAGCCTGCAATCCACTCGATTGAACTCCTAGCTGGTAATAATCAAGCATCACACCCTGCCTAACTAGCCTTAGCTCAATCTCCTTGGCCAACTCAATCACAGACTCCAGAGTAAGGCCTGTTGTAGGCATACCAGCAAATGCTGAACCCAATCCGGTGACGTAGGTAGTGATTGCAAAATACTAATCTCGCATCAGATCCTCTACATATCTACTTAGTCGGAGGAACTCTCGGGTGTACTCCTCTACAGATCTATCACCGCGAGAAATGCTGGTCAGTCGAAGACGATAGCTCATGCGGAGTGGCTCTAGACAGAATCTCCTCAGAAATCGCTCTCGAAACTAAGATCAGGTCATCATCATCATATAGGGCTGAATCATTTGAATAAACCAGTCTAGGGCTGGTCCCTCAATAGACAGCTCGACGATCATAATCCGTTGATACTCGGTGTGAGTAGTCCGAGCCCGAGTCTTGATCGCTTGTAGAAAGTCTAGCGGATCAGAAGTCCCATCAAAGGCGATCCTGCCAACTCTGGCATAGAATAGAGCTACCTCAGGGTCAGACATACCCTGCTGGTAGGTAAGTTGAGCAGGCTTAACAACTGGAGGTACAGGATCCTCAAACTCAGGTTCAATAGGCTCCTCATCCTGTATCTCTCTCTGCCTATGGTGACCTGCCGCTCCTCGAGGTCTACCTCTGCCATGACCTCTGCGTCTAATTGGCTACTCAGGAGGTAAAACCTCATCTTGAAAAGACTCATCATCCTCGACCTCAATGACCGATGGAGCGACACGTGCTTGCCTCCTCATTCTGAAAAGATAAACATAATGACTCAGACAAAACAGACAATAGAGGGATAATGCAAAAAACTAAAGCAAGGAATACTTATTAAGACATACTCAAACCTAATTCACTGCAGTAGTTTTAAAAGAAAACAAAACTTTGAAAACTAGGGCCACAACTCACATAACTAAGCCCTGACACAGAACTCCGCTCTGATATAAACTTTGTCACGAACCAAAATAGGAGCCATGACCGGTGTTAGGGAATGGAAATTCTTTCGAATTCGGAACTCGTAGCAAGCCTTAAAATAAATAAAAATATGCAGTAATAATAATAACATAATTAAAATAATTTACAGCGAAAATAAATCATAAATAAAACAAAATAATAATCCACCATGGGATTTAAATCAACAACTCATCTTATATATATAAATAAACTTTTAATACAAATCCAATTCAAATATTTAAAGTACATAACTCATACAAATATAATACAATATCTTTTTTCAATTTTTACAACTACTGCAGTGTCTAGATTATAAAAATAAAACTCAAGTAAGCAGTTTACATAATAAAGCTTTGGTTCCTTTAGAAAAGGGGGGACGGAAAAAAAGAGAGGAGGAGAAGGACATCGGGGAGGAGCAGTCTTTTATATAGAGGTTTACTTTGATATTTTCTTTACACCAAATTTTTTTTTGGCTTTTGGTTGATTTTTCTTTAAAGGCATTCTTGACTCTTTTCCTTTGTTAATTGTTTTGAAAAAAAAAATTCTCTACAAAAATTCCCTTTTGCTTAATTGATTAATTGAAGACCTTTGGAGGATTTTTAAAGAACAAGATTGGAAGACCTATCAAGAACGGTACTTTCACAAAATCTAAGGAGCACTTTATTAAAATCATTCATAAGCATCATTTTCTCCATATTCTTCTTTTCTTTTATTTTTCTTTTCAATTGTATTAATTTTTTCTTTTATTTGAGGTATTATTATAATTTATTTACTAATCATAATTTTGTTTTTTGTTTTTTTTTTCATTGTGATTATGGAGGAAAATACATGATGATCATGTTTGGAGGATTGAATCCATGAGAAGTCCATGGAATAACATGGATAAGATCTTATAAAGACATAGTTTCTAGGGTTTTTATTTTTTATTTATTGCTTTATTTTATTTATATTTTTTGGGTTGTATTAATTATTTTCATTATTATTCTCAATAGATTATTGTAATAGCCCCAATAGTGGGAATTGTGGAATTATGTGTGTGATTGCATGTTTATGTTGATTAACTGGGTAGTAAAATTTGGGTTTCAATTGCATAATTAATTAAAATCAATGGTGGAAGTAGATTAATTTAGGTTGCATGTTAATGAAAATTAAGGTTTTAGAAGGAATAATTAATTGGTTGTTTGATATTTAATTTAATTGTTTTGATATGTTTTATTTTTTTTTTGGGTTTGTTTATTTTTATGTGTTTTGGACCTTAAGCCCATACTATATTCTAATCCACTTAAATTAAAGCCTTTTTCATAATTTGTAGATTTAAGATCAGCTTAGAATTAAAACATGTAGAACTAGTCCCATTAATTTAAATACTTCATCATTTGTAAATTTAGGTCCATTTTTAGAATTAAAATAAATTGACCTAGGTTCATTTAATTAAAATTAAAAGGAATTAAGCTCATTAGTCTTTATCTCACTTGTAATTAAAACATATGGATTTAGTTCATTTAATTGAAATTAATGTAGATTAGACTAACTTAGAGATTATATGTTTAAATGAATGCATTATTTACTTGTGTTTTCATGACTGGTTTGCCTTAGAGTTAATTGATAGAATAAGGGTTTATATGAAATTACATGTAGTAGAGGATAATATAGTAATTCATAAAGTAATTATAAATGAACATGAGACCGAAAGAAGTTGGTATTCCACATCCAGAATCTCCTAGTTGTGCTGCTAGTTTTCTTTTAAGAAATCGAGTACCATCTTTTCAATTTGTTCCAGTTATTACCCTAGGTGGTGACTCCTCATCTCCATGCCATGTCCTTATGATAGTGGTTAGTGTGTTCTCTAGAGCCCTGAGCTCAAATAGTGTCATGGTTACTAAAATCTTGGACATGCTTTAAGCCCTGCTGTCTATAAAATGCACCCTTTTAATTATTAAATTGAGTGCAATCAAGTCCCTACTTTTTAATGCCTGGCCCCTTAAGGATGGATTGGTTCCATCTGTGGGCCAATGCATGATATGGGAGTAGTTAGAATTCCTTGTTCTTCCCCTCTCCCCTCTAAGTGGTAAAAAAAAAGTCTTTGCTTTTTAATTAGTCAATAAGTTTGATAATTTGAAAGAATTTTAACTATAGTCAATTGGAGGATTGAAAATTGTTTGCTTCTAGGACACTTGCTTCTTCTTATGAGGTTGTCTGTGTTGTGACGTGACACAAGATTGGTGGTCCCATGAGTCCAGGAAGTCAGATTTTAACGTCAGTTTGGGTCTTTGTCTAGGTAAAGTCCAATTTGAGATGATATTAGACAATAAAGTTCTAAATAGGAAAAAAATATTAGGGTCCAATCAAGTCCTTAACTTAAAATTGATAGTCCAGTTTGTACCTTTAACCTATATAAATATCTTTAGGTTAAATATCCCAAGGATATAAAATGAGAATTACAAATATAAACAATGTATTAAAATTGCTAATAGAACCTGATGAAGCATCAGAATAAACAAAAGCTAGAGAAATATATCATACTAATGTAGAATTCTTGATATAGAAACCTAGAATTGCATCTAGAGGAACTCAAAAGCTGTGAATTAAAATGAATTAATTAATTCATATAAATAAAATTAAAAAAGAAAAAGAGAGGAGAGAGAATGAATTGTGTGCCATGTTCATTTTCTTATACTTCTTCTTATTGTTATTATTATCATTGTATATACTATATATAAAAGTATGAATAAAGAGAAACTTTTTTGGATGAAAAAGGACATTTATGTTTTATATAATGACATAAATAATGTTTTTTTATTTTTGAAAATTTTTAAACTAATGAAAATGATTTGAGTTTGTATTTTAAAATTTATAGTTTTATAATTAGGAATCATGTAGATTTAGTCTAAAATAAAATAATTTATATTATCTTTATCATCAAATTTAAATGAAATATCTATCTATATCTATACTATATATAAAAGTGTAACACCCTAATTCAATTTGAAACTAAACACATGAAAATTCACAATATTTCAAGAATAACTTGCTCACAAGTAACCAACTTTCAACATTTTATTAAAAGGCTTAGTGTAAGTTCACATGCCTTAGCTAAACAACATACTTATCTATTTACAATCAAGATAAATACACATATATGGATATGCCCATATTCATAAAATATACATACTACTTTATCCTAAGGATTAAAAGCAACACCAAAAGCTAAATTGTTGGCTTGACTTTGGCTCTAACGCAAAAGAGTGTAGAATGATATCCCACCAAGCTAAAGATTCACTCCTAAAATAGATTCTCTGAAAAAATAAATAGTAATAAAAGGATGAATATGAATACTCAGTGAGTAGATTAAGAATTAACAACAATGAACATTTAAAGAAAATAATAATATAAATATCATTTATAAAAAATTCAAATAACTTACCACATTTCCATTTCAATATAAAACTTGATCAAATGCATACTTCTCAAGGAACATCATTTTTATATAACTATTCATCATCAAAATCAAGAGATTTAGTACACACTCAAGTCATAATTAACATTTTAAGCTCTTTAGTGCTAACCCATCAAATATGTTAGTCCCCTAAGAGTTATAAGCTTACTTAGGTGGTAACCTATCCAATATGTTACTCCCTCTAAGTGATCAAATACATTTAGGTGGTAACCCATCCAATAAGTTACTCCCCCTAAATGTCCATGTCATACACGTGTGTAGAGATCTCATATATCAACCATAACATGAGTGTGTATAATTTATCATTAAGCAATACACATATATACACTTTTTATAGCAATCTTCATCAAAATACAATACATGTTCCCAATATTTAGTAGCGAAATAGCATTCATAATATCTTTCACAAGATAAGATCAAAACTCATTCATAGAAATCATTTCATCTTTAACAATAAACCAAAATTTAGGAAAAATATATACACATATGCATATTTATATTTAGTATAAAGTTGGAACCATAGCATTGTTAATTAATGATATGCTCACCTTATTAAAGTAAAATTTCAAGATCAAGTCCAACACACCAAAATTAAAAGACTGTTGAAAAGCACTATACACTCAAGCCTCCTTGATTTAGTCTCGCCATGGTATCATGCCTCATTCCACCATCTCCTTAATTTATATAAAACATGGTTGAATTCTTGATGAATTAAATCTACCATACTTCTTTTCTCCCTTAATTTCAAGCTTCAATCTTCAAATAGTAACATAATTCAAGATTTACTTATGTCAATTTTAGTTGGGTGTAGGGTTTTTGGTTGAAATTAAAGGAAAGAAGGATTTAGGAATTAGGTTTTGCTCTTCCCCCTTTTTCTTCTACTCTCCTCCATGTTTTTTTTCTTTTCTCTTGCTTCTCAAGTTTTTTTTCTTGTTTCTTCTCGTAAAGATAACATATGCTTATGAAAAACTACCACTTTAACCTAATAATTAATAAAAAATTCTTTATTGACCCCCTATTTATATATATGTAATATTCATACCCTTTAGTTAATTCAATTTAAAATTTATAAATCAAAATGTCATGCATATGTAATGTATGTATGTTATGAGAATGCAATGTATGTATGTTATAAGAATGAAAATCTCATAATTCTATGCCCCTTAAGAAATTTTGTCCTCGAAATTTTCAAACCTACTATTTTAAACAAGTAAGGATATTGACTTCTTATATCTTCCTCACACTCCCAAGTTGTTTCTTTCCTTAAGTGATTTCTCCATAACACCTTGACTAGGGGAATCACTTTATTTCTTAAAACTCTTTCTTCCCTTGTAAGGATGGTAATGGATTCTTCTTTATAACTTAAGTCATTCTCCAATTCAATTAGTTGTGCTTGAAAAATGTGAGATGGATCACTTTGGTACCTCCTCAACATAGAAATATGAAAAACATCATGAATTTAGAATATTTCTGGTGGTAATGCTAATTTGTGGGTAACTAGTCCAACTCTCTCTATAATTTCATATGGACTAATAAATCTTGGACTTAATTTTTCACGCTTGCCAAACCTCATTACACCCTTCCATGGAGAAATTTTGAGAAACACCTTGTCCTCAACTTAATATTCTATTTTTTTTTACTTAAGATTTGCATAGCTCTTTTGTCTATCTTGTGTAGTTTTCAACTTGCTCTTAATAATTTCTATCTTCTCTGTGATCACTTGAACAATTTCTGGACCCATAAGCTTTCTTTCTCCTATTTCACCCCAATATATAGGTGTTTTACATTTGTGACCATACAATGCTTCATATGGAGTCATATTTAAGATAGAATGGAAACTGTTATTATAAGCAAACTCCATCATTTGTACATATTTGTCCTAACTACCTTTGAATTCAATTACATATGCCCAAAGCATATCTTCCAATATCTAAATTGTACATTCTATTTAGCCATCAATTTGTGGATGAAATGCAGTACTAAATTGAAGTTCAGTACTTAAGGCATATTGAAGACTAGGCCAATGGTACAATGGTACACCATGCAATCTTACCACTTCTCTTACATATAGCTCCATTAATTTCTCAAGTAAAAAGCTCACCTTAATGGGTAGAAAATGAGCTAATTTTGTTAATCTATCAATGATCACCCAAAGAGCATTAGTTCCTTATTAAGTATAAGGCATCCTATCACAAAATCAATTGGAATATGCTCCCATTTCCACTCTAGAATTGCGTTGTAAGGTACCTACTGGATGTTGATGTTCAGTTTTCACTTATTGACACACCAAACATCTAGCAACAAAATCTGCAATGTCCTTCTTTATTCCAACCCACCATAGTTTTCTTGTAATGTTATATACTCTTTGTGCTCCCTGGATGCATTGAATAAGCAGAACAATGAGTTTCTTCCATGATTTTTTATTTTAAAACTTCTACATTAGGCATACAAAGCCTTTCTCCAAACATAAGAATACCATCTTTAGAAATGGAGAAGTCTGTTCAAGCATTGCTTTTTACTTCTTTTATAATCTTCTTGATTTGATCATCTTATCTTTAAGCTTCTCTAACTTAGTCTACCAATATTAATTGAACTTTTAAAATGGCTAACAGTGCTCCACAATTATCATGTCCACAATTATCATGAGCTAACTCTACATTCAAAGCATGGAGATCAAGAAGTAATGGTAGCATGGCAGTTTTAATATGAGGTGGAGTATCAAAGGATTTATGACTGAGGGCATCCGCTACTACATTCACCTTGCCCGAGTGATATTCAATGGTAAGGTCATAGTCCTCGAGTAACTCTATCCATCTCCGCTATTTGATATTTAATTCCTTCTGATTAAGGATATATTTTAGACTTTTATGATCTATAAAAATCTAACATGTCACTCTATACAAGTAATGCCTCTAGATTTTTAAGGCAAACACAACTGCTGCAATTCTAAGTCATGTGTTTGGTAGTTAAGTTCATGAGGGCATAACTGCCTTAAGGTATAGGCAATCAATTTACCTTGTCCATAAGCACATACCCCAAACCATTTCTAGATGCAACATTATACATAAAAAAACCACAATCTTCCTCTAGAAGTGTCAAAACTAGAGTTGAGATCAAACATGTCTTCAATGTGTCAAAGCTTTCTTAACATTCGTCACTCCACACAAATAACACCTTTTTACAAAGCAACCTAGTTAGTAGTGAGGCAATAATGGAAAAATTTTGCACAAATCGTCTATAATATCCTGCTAAACCAAGTAAACTTCATACTTCATGCATAATTTTAAGAGCTTCCCATTTTACAATTGCTTCCACCTTTGTGGGATCAAAAAACACTTCTTTAGCTTAAATAATATGCCTTAAAAAGACTATCTGATCAAGCCCAAACTCAAATTTACTGAACTTGGCATATAACTTATTTTCCTTTAAAGTCTATAATACTTGCCTTAAATATTCAACATGCTCTTAATCACTCTTAGAATAAACCATGATATCATCTATGAAAATAATCACAAATTGATCTAAAAAGTGTTTGAGTATGATTTTCATCAAATCCATGAATGTTGTCGATGCATTGGTTAACCTAAATGGCATTACCAAAAATTCATAATGGCAATATCGAGTCCTAAAAGCTATTTTAGGTATATTTGCTTCCTTGATCTTTAGTTGGTGATACCCAAATCTTAAGTCTATTTTAGAAAATACGTTTACACTTTGTAATTAATTAAATAAATCATTTCTACGAGGTAATGGGTATTTATTGGGTATTTATAGATGGCAGAGTTCAGCGCACATCCAAGACCTTAGCAACCGTAATACTGTTTGAGCTTAGGGCTCTAGAGAACACACTAACCATTGTCATAAAGACATGGCGTGGAGATGAGGAGTCGCCACCCAAGGTAATATTTAAGATAAATAAAAAAATGGTGGTACTCAATTCTCTAAAAGAAAGCCAACACCACAACCAGGAGATTCTGGGTATGGAATACTAACTTCTTTTAGTCTTTTGTTCATTTAGAATTACTATATGAATTACTATCCCATCCTCTATTTACATGTAATTTCATATAAACCCTTATTTAAACAATTAACTCCAGGAAAATAAGTCATAAAAAATACATGTAAACAATGCATTCATTTAAATTCTCAATCCCTAAGTTAGTCTAATATACATTGATTTTAATTAAACGAGCTAAATCTACATGTTTTAATTTACAAGCGACCCTAAAGACTAATGAGCCTAATTCCTATTTAATTTTAATTAAGTGAACCTAAATCTATTTATTTTAATTCTAAAATGGGCCTAAATCTACAAATTATGAAGTATTTAAATTAGTGAGCCTAATTCTACATGTTTTAATTCTAAGATGATCTTAAATCTACAAGTTATAGGAAAGATTTTAAGTTAATGAGCTATGTCTAATTAATTTTAATTATCCTAAGGTGGACTTATGTCTAAATTAACTAAATAAGCCTAAATTATTTCCAACCTAATTTCTAATTAGTTATGGGTCTAAAATGCATTTTTATTAATTAAAATCTATACCTAATTAATTAATAACCTATTAAATGGAATGGACTAATTAAAATATTAGCCTAAAAAAAACTACCTAAACCTAAAATTAATTAAATGAGTTAGAGTCTAACATAGGCTTATGACCCAAAACACATAAAAATAAATAAACAAGCCCAAAAACATTTAAAAATATGAAAACAATCAAATAAAATATTAAAAAATTAATTTAATTCTTCTAAAAAACCTAATTTAGTTCAAGTGACCTTAAACAACAAATTAAAATAATTAACAAGCAACCCTAATGCTATTTACTTAAATCTATTTCAATTTTAATTAAAATAAACCCTAATTATCTCTATAGTAATTAATTTTAATTAATCACCCAATTAAAACCCTAATTTTACTACCCAATTAAAAAAACACATAAGCACACTTACAAGATTTCATTATTCTTACTATTGGGGATATTACAATGATTTACTGAAAATAATTAAGAAAATAAAAAAATTGATACAACCTTAAATAATAAATACAAAAGAAAGCAACCAACAAAATAATAATAAAAAAATTAAAAAAATCCTAGAAACTATATTCGGCTACAAAATTTAATCCATGGCATTCTATAGATCTTCATTGATTTTGTTTTCTAAGTGAACTCATCATGCAATCCTCTCTATAAGCACTAACATAAAAAATAGACAATAATTAGTGAATAAACAAAGTAACAATAAAATTAAATAAAATTAAAATTTAATAGAAACAAAATAATAAAATAAAAAAATAGAAGAAAGTGAGACGAGATGATATGGATGCAGCATTGAGTAGTCCCTCAGACTAGTAAAAATCACTATTGCTTGTTAAATAGATCTTCAATATTTGTTGTTTCCCTTTCAAAAGTTTCTTGCTACATACTCAGAACAAATAATTCATAGGAATATATTATTTTTTGCACACTATGTAAGAAAAAGTGAGAGCCTCCCAAAAAAGGTTCAGCCAAAAGAAGAGAGAGAGAGAGAGGTCCCCTAGGAGAGTTTAAGCTAAGTTTTTATAGAAAAACTCAAGCTAAAGACATATCCTATTAGGACTTTTTCAAAGATAGAGTTTTGATTTTAAAATGACTTTTTATTTTCTGAAAATTCAGATAAATCTCAAAAAGGAATCTATGATATTATTTGACCAATCAAATTCAGAAACTAAAATTTTTATTTACTGTAAAAATAAAAAAATAAACCAAAAAACATTAATTCCAACCATAATTATATAATTCATATCGAAATTACAGAATTCCGATTGAAATTATGGAATTCAAAATTTTGATTGGAATTATGGAATTCCAATCAGAATTATAGAATTTCGATTTTTTTAAATTTTAATTAAAAAAAGACCACCCCTAAAAGAATTTACACTTTTCAATTAGGTCCTTAAAGAAAACGTCACAATTAAGTCCTTTAAAAAATCAATTAAACTCTTTTGGAAACACATTTAGACTTTGAGGTTTTAAACTTTAAGTATTGAAGACCTATTTATAATATTTTCATTATTGGAGTCCTTTATCGCATCCACACTTCATCATCCCGAAATTGGATGGTTACAGTTGCCCCCCTTTATCGTTGTTTGCTTCACAAATTGCAACAAAGTAAATAAGCACATAATTTCTAAGTAAAGAGTTAGATACTTACTTGTCATATTATAGAGCTTTTGTCTATAACACTGAATTGTGCAATGTTTCTTTTGTCATTCCTTAATATAGGCTTTATGTTGTTATAATCTGTACTTACTGACAAGTTTTAAATAGCTACAACCCTTTCATTGTTTACCTTTTACGTTGTAGTTCGTAACTACTTTTAATTAAAAAATTCCCTTATCATTTTATAGAGCTTTTGCCTATAACACTGAGTTGCATGATGTTTCTTTTGTCATTCCTCAATGTAGGCTTTATGCTGATGTAATCTATAATTGCTGGTAAGTTTTGAACAACTACAACCCTTTTATTGTTTACCTTTGATGCTATAGTTTATAACTACTCACGACTTTTGATTTTATTATAATCCTTTCATTGTTTATCAATGATTTTGATCAGCTGCAACCTTTTATTACTTGCTGGCTTTAATCTGCCATAACCCTTTTATTGCTCACCTTTTGATTGTGTAGTCTATAACTACTCAAGGCTTCCGACCAGCTGTAATCTCTTCCTTGCTCACCGTTAATTTCAATCAACTGTAACCCTTTTGTTATTAGCTCATGACTCTGTAATATGCAATTGCTCACAATTTTGATTAGTTGCAACCCTTTCATTGCTAACCCTTGATGCTACGGTCCATAATTGTTTGCAATTTAGCTACAACCCTTTCATTGCTTACTGATGATGCTGCAGTGTATAATTGCTCATGATTAGCTATAACCTTTTCGTTGCTCACCAATGATGTTGTAATCCATAATTGCTTGCTATTAGCTGCAACCATTCCATTGCTCACCAATGATGCTACAGTCCATAACTGCTCACGATTACCTGCAATCCTTCTATTGCTCACTAATGATGCTGTAATCCATAATTGCTCATGATTAGCTGCAACCCTTTTATTTCTCACTGATGATGCTGCAATCCATAATTGCTTGTGATTAGCTACAACCCTTTCATTGCTCATTAATGATGCTGTAATCCATAATTACTCGCGATTAACTTTGATGCTATAATACATAATTGCTCGCAAATTGATTGCAATCCTTTCATTTTTCTCCTTTGATAATGCTACAGTCCATAACTTCTTATGATTAGTTGCAACCCTTCCATTACTCATTGATGATGCTGTAATCCATTATTGCTCGTGATTAGTTACAACTCTTTCATTGCTCATTGATATTGCTGCAATCTATAATTGCTCGGATTAGCTGCAACCCTTTCATTGCTCACTGATGATGCTGCAATCCATAATTGCTCGCGATTAGCTGTAAACCTTTCATCGCTTACTTTTATAATGCTACTATCTATAACTGCTCATAATTTTTATCTTTAGTTGTTTAAGTATAATACTTTGAATTCTTTATACTGACTAATTAGAATTTTTGCTAACTGACTTTGAATTTTGTTATGTTGACTTATTAGAATTTCTTTACTGACTAATTTCAATTTTGCTGTGTTAACCAACTCTACAAGTTGGGTGCACTTCCTTTTAGATTTATAATTCCTTCAGACTTGTTTAAATTTAGTTTCAATCATGATGAATGTACAAAAGTACATTATAATATTGAAAATTCATAGGAAAATTCATCATTTTTTTCACAAGATAGTATGCACTCAATGAATCTCCCTATTTTTGATTTTCATGACTATCATTTATTTACCATTTATAAAGGTAAGAGGCATCATTAACCATCTTATACTGAGAGCATATCTTTTACCAAGTGAAGAGCTTACTTCTACACCTAATTTTAAGGAGAATTTGCTAAATAAAACTTATGAAAATTAAGTATAAAAAGATCAAATTTTGAGTATCAAAATAGCCTTTGAATTATTTTTGTGCTTTTCTTCCTTATCCAAGTATTCCTCCACCTTTCTCATATTACTCAGTGTGGATATCGTTGGAAAGGTCCTTTGAATACTCATACTCTTACAGAGCATTAGAGTAAATATAGTAGTTTTTTTGTATGGTCCTCTTTTAGTATTCCCCTACCTTTCTTGTATTACTCAGCGTTGATACTGCCAGAGGTTCTCATTGATACTCTTACTCATTTCTGAGCATTGGAGTGAATTATGCTTGCTCTTATTTTTATTCTCCTCTTAGTGTTCCCCTGCCTTTCTCCTATTACTCACCATGGATACTGTAAACACCCAATTTCAGGATGCAATTATGCACAATTATGACGTAAGCCCCTATGATGAAATTTATTTAAAAATTGAACTTGGTTGTTGATTTTCTAGACTTTAGGGACTAAATTGTAACATTTTTTAGGATTTGATTACAAATAAGTCATTTTTTCAGGGTCTTTTGGTAATTAAAAATTAAAAAAAATATTTTAGGATTGGCACTGGTGTAATGCCGATTGGCATTACACAATGCCAATCGACATTATACAATGCTGGTTGGCATTGCATAGTACCAATGCACAATAATTCCATTTTTTAATTTTTTCATGTATTTTTGCTTATTTTTATCGATTTTTTCAGTGTTTTGATTGGTTGAAAAATTCAAATTTTATTTGATAAGGTTTTTTAAAAAAGAAACGCAGAAGATATTTTTTTTGAAATCAAAATAAACACAATTTGATCTGATCAGATAGGTTTGTTCCTCCTTTGGAGGAAGTTCAGTATGTGCAGACTCTGTATTTAAAAGCAGAGTCTGCATGCGTGCGAAGGGAGATTTTTTGGTTGAAGGATTTTTTACAGTCGAAAAAAAAATCTTTGATTTTCTCTATTCTTTAAAAAACCCTAATTTTTCAGTTCATTTGAGGAAGACGATACAACGATTTTTTAGTCTCAGTCCATAATCAAATCAACACTGAGTCGATTTTAATAGTGAAAATCCTAATCTCAGGGGCCGAAAAAGGGCATATGCACAACATTCATTTTTTCTTTCTTCTCTTCTATGATTTTTATTCATTTTGTTAATTGTTTTATTATTTAATTTCACTACTAATTTGATTGTTTTTTTCATTTTTTTGTTTTGATGTCCATGTGTGGATTGAGGAAGAGGAAACTGCCTGTGTTTAATTTATAGGTGTATAATTATTTAATTTTAATTCTGTACGTAGTTTGTAATAGCTCCAGTAGTGGGAATAGTGAAAGATTTAAATTTATGTATTTTAAAATTGATTAGTAATTAGGTTCAATTAGATAAAAAAATCAATTAAAATAAATGGTGGCAATAGCTTAAATTAGGGTTTGCATGTAATTAATTTAGGTTTTTTTAGAAAATCACTGTAATGTTTGGCTGATCTATTTTTTGTGTTTTATTTATTTTGGGCTTGTTTTTTTATGTTTTTATGTTTTTTTGGGCCCCAAGCCTACGTTTAGGTCTAACCCACTTAATAAATAGGCTTAAAAAATGATTTAGGTTTTTTCATAATTAAAATCAACTTAGGCCCATTAGGTTAATTAGATTTTAGGCCCATTTAGTTAATTAAACTTGTTTAGACTTAGCTCAGCCCACTTAATGTCATTTCTTTTAAAATAAATAGACCTAGGCCCACATTCCACTTAAAATAAAACCAAGTTAGACTTAGGCCCACTAATTTAATTTTTCTTTAAAATTGAATAGACTTAAGCCCATATCTTAGAAAGACTAAAAAATAGATTTAGGCTCATTAATTAATAAAATGTAGGCCAACTTTTATTCTATTTCACTTGTAAATAAAATGTACATTTAGCTAACTTTTTTTAGTAAAATTAACATAGTTTAGACTTAGGGACAATGCGATCTTAAGTGCATTTTTTACTTGTAATTTTATTGACTTGTTGCTTTTTTGGGTAAATGGATGTTAATTAGGGTTTAATAAAATTACATGTAATTAAAGGATGAAATAATCATTTATAAAATTATTCTAAATGAACACGAGACTAAGAGAAATTAGTATTTCGTATCCAGAATCTCCTAGTTGTGGTGATAATTTTCTTTTAGAGAATCAAGTACCACCAATCAAATTGTCCCAGTTATTATCCTGGGTGGCGACTTCTCATCTCCACGCCATGTCTTTATGACAGTGGTTAGTGTGTTTTCTAAGGCCCTGAGCCTAAACAATGTCGCGGTTGCTAAAATCTTGGACGCGGGCTAAACCTCGCCGTCTATAGATACCGTTAAGGGATTTTGTACTCGTACTCATTTTTTAGCATTGAAGTAGATTATATGCACATTTATCATTCAAAAGACTAAAATAATACTTTGAAATTCAAGCAATTTATACTGTATGTCCATAGATTTTATTTTTGCATATTTGTCCCTCATTTGGGTGTAAAGCAAGTATTAGATGATTAGAGTTTATAAACTCTCAACATAAAGCTGCCAACTAGACATCTAGATTCTGCGAGGCTAATAAAAAAGAGCCATTATGATCAAAGGCCATAAGATAAGCTTTTTGCACATGATCTCATTAAGGAGATGAATTTACTTTTAATTTGTGGATTTTATTATAAAGATTGTACTTTATTATAAAATCTAAGGAAATGGAGTTTTTTTACTTCCCTTGATTTTTTTGATGAGTGTTTGGCAAGTTGTTTGTCACGTAAGGTGATACTTTGATGAACGATTGGCATTTGTAATCTTGCTTAATCTTATTGATGTATCGATTCCTTTCCCCTTCTTCATTCTCTTTTTTTTCCCTGCATAAAATACCATAAGTTAGTATAGTCTATTTGCAAGTGAAGAGATATTGTCAAAATGCAATGTTATTCTTTTGCATTCTTCCCTTTTAATTATGGTGATGATGTCCCTAATCATAAAGGTCATTATACTCCACCATTGAAGTTATGGCTTTGGGCTACATTTGTATTTCCTCCATTCCATTAATTCCATGGTAGAGGGCTTCATTTCTCTTCTTGATATCTCCTGCATATAGGTTCAAAAGTTAAAGATCTTATTTCATGATAAAATAATTTTTCAAAGTGCATTCACTTTAAGTTTTGAGCGCATTCTTCCCTTTTATAGGGTCGACGAATGTATTGCTGACATGTTGGACCTTCTCATCATCATATTTTGTACCCTACATTAGTCTAACTATTATGGAGAGATATCCCAGATAATGCTATAGATGAGGCTGTAGAGATAGATGTTGAATCTGAGGAGCTTGAGCATTTTATCCAGCCTCTTGAGGTTGCTAGGATGATGCTTTTACAAGTGTCACTATCAGTGATATGTCCTTACTGGATGGGCCCATAATTTGTTAGGCTCTTAAGTTTTAAAGTCCCGTTGAGCATCAGGTTCACCTTGATGGTGTTGCTCTTCCATTTTACTTCTTCAGATGCTTCATATGTGAATACTCTGACTACTTTCCTACACTTTTATAATACTAATTTTGAATGTTAGTAGCAGAGTATTTGTATAATCTTGTCTCGGCTCATGGACTTTATTATGCAAAGCAAGTATGTCATAATAAATGTATGCAAGTGTATGCATATTATGTATGACATGCATGATCCTAATAGGTCTTCCGTTTGGAACAAAGCTATGTTTGTAGCTTGGAGCATGAGAACGGGGTGCCTCATCAATAGCTTATAGGTTTGAGCATTGAATGCTTCGCTGTTGGAACTTATAATGTCAAATCTTCTAATACAGCTTGTCCAATAGATGATCAGGTTGTGCTGTATTGATGAATTATTGGTTGTTGCTTACGATTTACTTCTTTTTGCCCCCAAAACTCTTATATTTCAATGTTCCATCTTTACTCTTTGAATGTGGATTGATTGTTCTATTCCTAGCTTGCCCCTAGAGTTATATTTTTCTCCCAGTTTCATTCTGAATTCATCCACACTATTCTGGTGGTCTTTCCCATATGTGCATGAAACTTAGTTTGTTCATCACTATTATTAATCCAACCCTATTAGTTATAGTCTCATGTATTGAAGAAGCAAAGGAGTGGGCAAACTAACTGAACTGAGTTCTTGATTATGAAATCAACTGGACTTACACTTCGAAGAACTCTTAAGCATAATATGAGGCTTAATGCTAATGCAATGATGAATGATAGTTATAAGATATAGGTTGCAACGCAAATCATTAAGCCACTTGAATTCCTTAGGTATAAGGGGACACTAGACTTATAAGTAAAATCATAAAAGACGATAAAAAAGAAAACATAACTACAATAATGATGTCATAGCTCTAATTTTATCTTTCATTACGTATTGTCTTTCCATTCAGATACTTATGCAATATGATAGAGGTGAATATGCGATATTTGAAAAAAAAAATTAATTCAATTTTACTTATTCATTAGGGCAAAAATAAGAACATTCATTACATCACATGATACAACTTCTATTATCAACTAGTCCTAAATATTTTCTCTCTAATTTTTACCTTATTATTATTTTTTCTTTTTTTCTCTTTTTGTTCTTTCTCTTTTTTATCATTCTTTTTATTTTTCCTCAAATTTCCTATCTTCAAAAGTTACATTATGTGAGATATGAATGTTCTTTGAATTTGCATTTGTGCCCATGTTGCATGAGTGTAATTGAATTAAATTTTTACATTAAACATGTAGATGCAATTGATATCATAGTGCACAGTACCATTAGGATGCATATTACAAAAGTAAGCATGATCAAAATTCATATCATTGATCACTAAAATAAAACAAGTTCTAAAGAAACTAAAATTGTATTCAAAGAAGATAATAAGAAAATTTATTTCCTATTCTAGATGCTAGGGATGCTGGGTCTCATAAAGGTTGTCCTTCAGGCGACTGACATAATAACTATTCTTATATCTTCTTGCCAACTGTCTCCATGACTTTATCTTTTTGTACCTCAAATGTGCATTTTTCTTTCTTATTTAGTAGCTTCTGATCATCAAACTCATCACCCCATCCTATAGGCACAATCAACTCGAAGGGTATGTCAAAAGAAGGTGGTTTAGTGCTAAATACCTTATAGTTGAACTTGCTTGAAGGCTAACCCAATAAGTCTTATACTCTTTCCACATCTTTAAGGGCATTAGGAGATTTCTTATTGGTTTTAAGGTGCAGGTCCTCAAAGGAGCTTAGCACTTCTTCCTTACTAACTCCTGAGTTAATCATCATAGTAGCTGGGGGTGGTATATTTTGGTAGTTTAGGAAATGATTATTACTAGTGATTGGGTTTTCAGGGTCTGTGATCTTTCCAAAGTCTATAAGGTTTTGGATTTCATTTTTGAGGTGAATGCAGTTATCTATGGAGTGTTGGAGGTTTTGAAGGAATTTATAGTGCTTGTTTGGTTTATAGATTGGGGTATTTGGGTTTGGATTAGGTACAAGTTGAAGTAAATCCTTTTGCATTAAGCACTCTAGGAATTTTGACAAAGGTTGGTTAACATTAAAGAATCTCCTTAATGGCTAAACAACATGCACTTCCACAATCCGGCTAGTGCTTTCTTGCTATGTGCCCCCAGTTGGGTAGTTTCTTGCTCCAGTACTTTTAACAATCTTCTTTTTCTCACTTTTAATCTCCTTAACTTGTAACCCATTATCATAAAGGTCTACAAATGTCTTAGGGTTCATCATTTGCAATGTTTCAACACATTTCAAATAATCATCCTAACATAATCCTTTTCAGTTAGTTTATTTTTCATTAATCCTACCTTATTCATGAATCTAGTTAGAAAATCTAGAAATGATTCATTAGGCTTCTGCTTGGTCAATTATAAATCCCTGATAGACATTTCAAGCATAGTATTGTAGTTATACTATTTTAAAAAGGCAGTACACAATTCTCTCCAATCAACTTGGATAGACTTCTCTAACCCATGATACCAATTAACAATCATACCCTTCAAGGATAGTACAAATAACTTGGTAGCTATAGACAAAGGAGCCTCAGTGGTGCTCATAGTAGTTATATATTGACTAAGATGGATCCTTGGGTCTCCAGTACCATCAAACTTCTACAGCTGTGGCATCTTGAACTTATCAGGTAGCTTATCTTCCTTAAATTGCATCACATCATCAAAGTCAAATTAATATCCGATGCCCTATCTTCTCATCAATTCTTCCATTTTGGACACCTTCTGAGTCAGTGCTTTCATCTGCTTAGATTCCAACTCTTGAACTTGCTCAAATGATTCCTTCTTTGCTTTTTCAACCATGTAGTTCTCAACATACTCCAATTTCATTTCCACAATGAGTACATCCCTAGCAGCATTTAAAGGTTACCCCTTAATATTGTCATTGTTAGCAGGTGGTGCACCCACAATAGGTGGATTGGCTATAACTGGTGGTGTAGTAGCAAAAGGTGGCAGTAATCCAACTAAAGCTTATCTTAGTTCATCTTGCATCATTGCTCTTATGTTATCCATCAGAGCTCCCTTAATGTCTTTTAGGGTCTAGTATCCTCCCTCTTATTGTTCCATTACTTCTACTTGTTTAGCTAAAGTTTATGTAGCTTCTAGGATAGGACTCCTTCCCAGTCTACTAAAGATCTCTTTTGCAATTGACTGTAGGCTTGAATATGTTCTCACTAGTTTACCACTTTTTCGAATCCAAACATAGGAAAACCTAAAGGAATTTATGATGGATGAAAAAAAAGTGTTAGTATGATATATGAAATGCATGTATGCATGATCCACATATTATACAACAAGTAATAAGTCAGGTCAAGTATACATCCTTCTAACCTTATTCCTCCTACACACGTATTCAATGGCAAGTCTCTTTCCCTAGGATTTTTAGTCTTAGCCTTAATATCAATAGGGGATATGAAGAACTGATGTGCATGCTAAATCACTAAAAGCAGTAAAGCATAGAAACAGTATTTCTAGGTATAAAGCATAGCCCAATCTTTATTAGTCCTTATGGGCTTCTAAAGTATGGGCTTGGGCCTTTATAGATAGAAATACCTCATAGCAACATTCATAAGCAAGTTGCGTAATCCTAGGGGAAGTTACTAAGCCACTACATGAGCTGAGTCTGATGAAAAAAGTTCAAGGTTCCTTTCACAAGATGCCCTCCTTTAGGACTTGAGTTACAAGCCAAGGTTAGAGGGGCCCGACATCCTTTACAAACTCGAGAGGAGACTACCCCCCTTTAGGACTTACGTTATAGGTTGTGGTCTAATGAGCCCGATAATCTCTCTTGAACCGAGTTAAGGTTAAAAGTGATGGTTTGCCAATTTATAATCCTATGAAGCTAGTGGAATCATGGAACCATATACCAATGCCATTAGTTAATAGGGACATACAAAATGAATGCAAGAATAAAATAATTCCAAATAACACAAGTAGAATCAGTATCTCTTATCCCCAGTGGAGTCGCCATTGTAAACGGTGGGGTTTAACACGCGTTTAAGATCTTAGGAACTATGACACTGTTTGAGCTCAGAGCTTTAGAGAACACACTAACCACTATTACAAAGACATGGCATGTAGATGAGGAGTTGCCACCCAAGGTAATAACTGGGACAAATCAAAAAATGGTGGCACTCGATTCTCTAAAAGAAAGCCAGCACCACAACAGGAGATTCTGGGTACATAATACTAACTTCTTTTAGTCTTATGTTCATTTAGAATTATTTTATGAATTACTATCTCATCCTCTATTTTCATGCAATTTCATATAAACCCTTATTTAAACAATTAACTCAAAGCAAACTAGTCATGAAAAATACATGTAAATAATGCATTCATTTAAATTTTCAATCCATAAGTTAGTCTAATAAACATTGATTTTAATTAAATGGGCTAAATTTACATGTTTTAATTTACAAGTGACCCTAAAGACTAATGAGCCTAATTCTTATTTAATTTTAATTAAGTGAACCTATGTCTATTTATTTTAATTCTAAAATGCACCTAAATGTATAAATTATGAAGTATTTAAATTAATGGGCCTAATTCTACATGTTTTAATTCTAAGATGATCTTAAATCTATAAGTTATGGGAAAAACTTTAAGTTAAGGGGGCTATGTCTAATTAATTTTAATTATCCTAAGGTGAGGCTATGTCTAAATTAACTAAATGAGCCTAAATTATTTCCAACCTATTTTCTATTTAGTTATGGGCCTAAAATGCATTTTTATTAATTAAAATTTATACCTAATTAATTAATAACCTATTAAATGGAATGGACTAATTAAAATATGGGGCTAAAAAGAACTGCGTAAACCTAAAATTAATTAAATGGGTTAGAGCCTAACATAGGCTTAGGACCCAAAACGCATAAAAATAAATAAACAAGTTAAACAATGATTAGTGAACAAATAAAATAACAATAAAAATTAAGTAAAGTTAAAATTTAATAGAAACAAAATAGAAAATAAAAAAAAATAAAAGAAAGTGAGAGGAGATGATATGAATGCAGTATTGAGTGGCCCGTCAGACTAGTAAAAATCATCATTGCTTGTTAAATAGATCTTCAATATTTGCTATTCTCCTTTCACAAGTCTCCTGCTACTTGCTCAAAAATAAATAATTCACATGAAGATATTATTTTTTGCACAGTGCATAAAAAAAGGTGAGAGCCTCCCAAAAAAAGTTCAACCAAAAAAAGAGAGAGAGGTCCCCTACGAGAGTTTAAGTTTGGTTTTTATAGAAAAATCCAAGCTAAAGATGTATCATATTAGGACTTCTTCAGTGATAGAGTTTTGATTTTAAAATGACTTTTTATTTTCTAAAAATTCAAATAAATCCCAAAAAGGAATTTATGGTATTATTTAACCAATCAAAATTCAGAAAATAGAATTTTTATTTACTGTAAAAATTAAAAAATAGACGAAAAATATTTAATTCTAATGGAATTATATAATTCTGATTAGTTTTATGTAATTCTAATAGGAATTACGGAATTCTGATTTTTTTAACTTTTAATTACAAAAAGATCCCTAAAAGAATTTACACTTTTTAATTAGGTCCTTAAAGAAAACATAACAATTAAGTGCTTTAAAACACTAATTAAACTCTTTTGATTATAATATTTTCATCATTGGAGTCCTCTGTCATATTCATACTTCATCATCCCGAAATTGGGTGCTTATAGTATTATTACCTTGTTCAATTGTCGGTAATCAATACACAACCCATATTGTACTATCCTTCTTCTTTATAAATAGTACTAGTGCTCCCTATGGCGATACACTAGGCTGGATGTAACCCTTATCAAGTAACTCTTTTAATTGTACTTTCAACTCCTTTAATTCAACTGGGGCCATTTGATAAGGTGATTTTGAAATAGGGGCTTTCCTAAGTTGCAGATCAATGGAAAATTTAATTTCCCGATCAAAGGGCAATCTTGGAAGCTCTTCCGAAAACACATCAGTGAATTCTTTCATAACAAAAATGTTATACAACTTTAACTCTTCTTTTTTAGTATCAACTACATATGCAAGATAGGCTTGACACGCTTTCCTAATCAACTTTCAAGCTATAGTAGTTGAAATGAGGCAAGTAGGCAATGTACAACACTCTCCTTTAAAAGTAAATTGTTTTGTCTCAAGTGGATTAAATACTATAAACTTTTTATAACAATCCACTGTGGCTTGATAGGAGGATATTACATCCATGCCTAAAATAATGTCAAACACTTGCAAATGGATTGGTACTGTGTTCACATTTAGCATACCATTCCCCACTTTCAACTTACAACCCTTATACACATGATTACACACCATAATTTCCCTAACAGATATATCCACTACCAAACTCTCACTCATTTTACTATGCTCTTTCTCACTATTTATAAAAAAAATGAAGATGAAATGAATGAATGTGTGGAGCCAGGATTAATTAAACAATAGGCATTTCCTCCAAAAATATATAACATACCAGTGATCACATCTAAAGAAGAAATAGCCTCTTGTTGAGTGATGACATACACCCTAGGCTGAATTGTAGGTCTACTACTCTGTGCTTCCTAACCAATTTGCTTAGTTTGGGTGGCACTACTAACCCTACTAGTACCAACCCTGCTCTTTTATTAGTCGCTCTTCCTTGAAATGGAGGACTACTACCTCTACCACCCCTCTACTACCTCCAAAAATAGATAATGTTCCCTAGCTACAAGAGCTGCTATCACTATCTCAACTATAATACAGGGGTCAATTTGTACCACAGGTGCTATTGGAGGAGGAGGTAGAGGATATTCAGCCTCTCCTTCCTCTTCAGGTTCATGAACCTCTTGCTCATCAATATTATGTTCACCTACTCCTTCTTCAAAGACATCTACAGGAGGAGGAATCCTATTTGGTTGATGAACATCCTAAATCCTAACAAGTCTCGCACCTTAGCCTCGACCTCTACCTTTACCCCTACCACCTTCCACACATGGTGGCATAAACCTTCAATAAAAGATTAACAAATCAATTCAATATTATACATAAAACACATGTCTACATAATCTAAAACCCGCTTTGATAAAAAGTATGAATAAAAGGAAAACTTTTTTGGACAAAAAAGGACATGTATGTTTTATATAATTACATAAATAGTTTTGTTTTATTTTTGAAAATTTTGAACTAATGAAAATGATTTGAGTTTGTATTTAAAAATTTATACTTTTATAATTAGAAATCATATAGATTTAATCTAAAATAAAATAATTTATATTATCTTTATCATCAAATTTAACTGAAATATATAAATAAAATATATAAATTATAAAATTATCATTATAAGGTCCATATATAACTATTTAGAAAAATCATATAAAATATTAATTATTTTTTTATATTTTTGTAATCCATATTAAATAATTAAAAATATTATAAAGTGATAAAAAATTGTCACGGCCCAAACCCAAAAAGGGGCATGTGACTAGAACTAGAGAATGAGAATACCTAAACTACTCGAAACCCATAGTAAGCCATAATGATAAAATAAAGACGATAATAAAATGACATATTTTAAATAAAGATAAAAAGCATAATTGAATTAAAATCCAACACAAACTTAGATAATATATATAATAATAGTCTTTAATACATGTTCTTCATACATATGGTAATTCAAAATACATCATAATAATTAACCAATCTATTACTATTGTGATGTTCTACATTTAAATACACACATGATAATAATATATATATCAGGTAGACCTAGATAAAATAGCCGGAGAAGAAGAAACCCAGCGTAGAGTAAACTGACTGATAAGCGACTCCTGATATCCTAAAAAAATATTGAGGGAAGTTAGACCTCACTAAGTAAGTTATTAAAATAAATGTATACAGTACAAAAGCCTCCTTTAAAATATCTTTATGAAAATAAAAAATTTATAATCTATAATTTAAACTATTTAATTTTTTTATTGGAATCATGCTTTACAGAAATAAAGTATTTTAAAATCGTAAAATACTTTATGAAGTACAAAGAAGCTTCTTAAATCATTTTATATATAAAAACTAGGTAGAACCCTATACCACAAATCTAATAGCCTTTCGGTTCTGTTATAATCCAAGGACTGCTGGTTCCCGAGAGTAAAGTATCAACTAAGCTACCAGCCACAGTCAATTCACTTAAATCAATATTTACTGGCGGTTCCCGAGAGCAAAGTATCACCAAGCCTTATATATATTCTCATAAAATCATGTCTGAGGGCAAAGCATCAACTGAGACTTATAACCACTAACACTCACTCTCAATCCTACCAATGCGCACACAGTCCTAATGAAATCCATCAAGTAGTCCGTTCTACCGTAATTTCTTTTAAAAATAAATAAATAAACAAGAAATATTAAATTAAAATAATATAAAATTTACTAAGCATGTGAAACTTAATATAAACATGCTAGTATATATATATATATATATATATATATATATACTTCTTTATACAGTTCAATTATTAACTTACAGTTGGAATGTGCTCCTCTACGCAGTTGCACTCAACCCCGACCAATCGGCTCAGCTGGAGATGCGATTAAAGAGAAGAAATAAGTAAAAATGGAATTCCTACAAATTCTAGATTTCTAAGGAAATACTTGATCAAAGAAATACGACTCTACTAAAATAAACCGGATGTCACATTTTACGAGAAATCTAGCGAAAATTTGACAGAATTTTCTCTGTAAAATGAACATATTTTTACTGAAATAGAGTCAACCCTACACAAAAATACACTTCAAAACTCACAAATGTTCACTACCTCAGGTTGGGGATCCCAAACTACTTAATTTCCAACCGAGGATCACAATTCACAATAAAAGTAATATTTAATAATAATAATAATAATAATAATAATAATAATAATAATAATGATGATGATGATAATAATAATAATAATAATAATAATAATAATAATAATAATTATTATTATTATTATTATTATTATTATTATATACCAAAAATCATCAAAATTATTTAAATAATAAAAACATTAAAGCTAATTATTTTCATATTAATTAAATAAAATCTCTATTAAATTATATAATATTAATAAAAATTCAAATTTTTTGATTATTCAAAATTAAATAGTAAAATTCTCCATTAATTATCTAAATAGTTTAAATATATAATAAAAATAGTTAAAAACTCCTTTATTCACAAAAATAATAAATAATATTATTATTTAAGTATATTTTCAAAAATGATTATTAATTAGTTATAAATAGTAAATAATTCCTAAAAATTGTTTTAATACCATTTATTATTCCAAAATTACTTAAAACATATAATTTAACTATAATTTCAATTAAAATACATAATTTACCCATTAATCAAAAATTCACATAATACAAAATATTGTCCAAAAATTACTCAAAATTATTTTCTCACTTCTAAAATTAATAATTTAAATTAACTATACTATTTTAACATAATTTCTATACAAAACATATAAAACACATGATTAATAAAAATTCATTTAAATTATCAAAAATACAATAATTATGCATAATTCAAATAAATTCAGAAAAATAAACTAAAAATATATTTGAGAAGCTAAAGATTCACACAACAACATTTCCAAAGGGAGTTAACAATAATCATTCAAACTCAAGCTAAAAAAAATAAAAAACCCTATTAGGCATAAACTAAAACTTGAAGATATATAACTAACCGGACGTCCTAAGCTTGAACTGACTTGAGAATCGAGTAGTACACATTGAGAGGAGTCTAACAAACCCAAAAACTTGAGCTAAATCCACCTTTTTTTTTCATGGGAGCTACAGTAGCTCTTCTTGGATTCCAGTAATTTTAAGGGGCTACGCGGTGGCGGAAGGAAGGGAAAAGGGAGGGGAAGTGATGGCAAGCTCGTGGTGGTCCGGTGGTGGCTTAGGTGGCATGGGTAGTGATCAGGTTGGTACTGCAATTGAGGTGGCAGAGAAGGAAGGAAAAAAAAAAGAAAGAAAGGGAAGAAAGAGGAGTTGACTCGAAAAAAATGTTGACCACTCCTTTATATATATATATATATATATATATATATATATATATATACACACACACACACACTAATCTTAACACATATACATATATGTACATATATATAACAATACATAAAAATAATAACACTAATAATAATACTAACAATAACAAATAACAACAACAACAATAATAATAATATTAATAATAATGTCATAACCCAAACCGAGAGTTATGACCGACGTTAGGGAACAAAAATTTTTTCGAATCTGGAACCCATAGCAAGCCTTAAAAATAAAAATGCATGCAATAAATAAATAAAAATACACCCAAATTAAAACTTAAATTGATATAAAAATAAATACTTAAATGTCATTTCATAAAATAAAATATGTTCGTATAATATTCAGAGAAAGGTCTCTTACTAAAACAACATTCTACAGATACAAAGCACTACTACTGCAGTTTTTTAGAATACAACAAAAGTTCGGATAAATAATTTACATAATCTAGCCGGGGCTAAAGAAGTTCAGCGTAGAGGTCTACTACTGAGGTCTAATGATGAGGAATCTCCTAAAAAAATATTGAAGAGAATCAGACCTCACTGAGTGAATTATTATAATATATATACATGCAATCTAAAATATATACAGTCAGGCACCAACATATATATATATATATATATATATAATGCAGAAAAGATTATTTAAATGAAGGATCAAATAGAATCCTAAAATAATCGCACCCTAAAATAATCACATCCTCAAACAAATATCTCACTAGCCATACAGGCTTACTTAATTCCAAATAAATTCTCTTGCCATTTTGGACAATAGACTGGCCCCGTGACACTAAGTCAATCAAGCTCCAGCAGTGTCACTATCAATATGATTGACCCTGAAACACTAGGTCAATCGAGCTCCAACAACCACACTATTCACTCACTGAATACTCAATATTCACAATAATCAATTCACCTCAAATGATTCTCACAATATTGACCCTAAAGTCTAACGAATCGGTATGTACACAGTCCTAGTGCAGTCCACTAGGTAGCACATTCTATTAATATCCTTGGAATAAAATCATATATTATTGGAAAATAATTAAATGCATAATTAAGCATAAATGACATTTATAATAGAGAAGTATACCATATAAATACCAGAAATATACCAAAAATATATTAAACCATTTAATGAAATAATTCATATCAAAACATAATTATTTATAATCATGCACTATATGCAATATATATATAAAATAATAACTCACAAGTTTGCGCTCGTCGAGACTGACTTAACGAGTCTGGTTTGATAGGCCTTGATTTTGGCACAGCTAGAAAATAAATAATAATAATACTCAGAATAAATTTCTAACTTATACTTCTAAGAATTCTAAAGGAGACTCGATCTAAGAATTCAAAATCCAGACAAATATATAAATTCAGGATCGACTCGACATCACGTTTTATGAGAATTCTACCAAAATTTGGGTAGAATCTTTTTTGTAAAACAGACATCTCTCTATTGACAGTAGAGCCGATCCTGCAAGGAAAACACATTTCTAATACCACAAAGCTCAACACTTTGGGTTGGGATCCCGAACTGCACAAATTCTTAACCAAAATTCACAAATCACCAAAAATCAATATAAAATAATAAATATATTAAAAATCATTAAATTCTATAAATATCCATAAAATACCAAAATATAATACATTTGAACATTAAATCACTAAATATAATTATTTTCACAATAATTAAATAAAAATCTGAAATAATAATATAGTATTAATAAAAATTAAATTTTTCAATAATTCAACATATAATAGTAAAATTCACTTTTCTATTCTCATATAGCTTAAATATATATTAAATGTAATTAAAAATCCATTTAATCACCAAAATAGTAAATAATATATTATTTGAATATAATTTTTGAAAATTAGTATTAATTAGTTAAAAATAGTAAATAATTTATAAAAATCATTTTAATACCCTTTATAATTCTAAAATCATCTAAAACACATTATTTAACTATAATTTCCACAAAAATACACAATTAACCTATATATACAAAATTCACATAATATAAAAATATTCTCAAAAATTACATAAATTCACTAAAATTTATGTTAATAATTCTAAAATTATTAACTTAAATTAATAACACTAATTTAACTAAATTTTCATTAAAACTAATTAATTAACATAATTATAAAAAAATTCAATATTTTAATATTAAAATAATAAAAAATTACTCATAATTCAAATTAATTCACAAAAATAAACAAAAATTATATTTAGGAAGATTAAGTTGCCATAAACAACATTTCTAAAGCAAAAATCCATAAATCAAACACAGTAATTTAAAAAAAAAATTGAAACCCTAAAACACATAAACTAAAATTGAAGATAACTCACAAACGAGGGGATTCAAGCTCAAACAGAGTTCAGAACTAGCTTCACTAAAACTAGAGGGTTCAAAAGAGACCAGAGCAATGAGATTTGGTGGCTAGAGGAGCTACTGACATCAATGGAGTCCATGGTTTGCAGGTTTTGGTTCAGGCGATTTCGGCAACTACTGATGGCTTTGCAGGTGGCGAATGACAATTGGGAAGGAAGAGAAGGTGATAGTAAGTGATGGTGGTGGTTGGTGGTCTGGCGGGGTTGGGTGGTGCTGGCAATGTTACGGGAAGGGAAGGGAGTACAAGGGAAAGGGAGAGAAGAAAAAAAAAGGAGGGGGGGTTTGACTTGAAAATTTTTAGTCTTTGACCTTTTTTTTTAATTATTAGGAAAAGACTAAAATGTCCCTCTATCCAAATTAACAACAACAACAACAACAATAATAATAATAATAATAACAATAACAATAAAAATAATAATACTAATAATACCCATAACAATAGTGACAATAACAATGAAATAATAATAAAAATACTATTTAAAATAATAAAAATGATAATAACTTTAAAGCATTTAAATAATAAAACTCCTAAAATAAATTATTTTACTTAAACAAAATTCTTAGAATAAATTAAATAAATAATATTCACAAATAATAACAATAATATATAAATAAAATTTAAAATTTTATTAACACTGCTTATTTTAAAATAGTTTAATATTATTTAAAATACAGGGTTATTACAAATAATAATAATAATAATAATAATAATAATAATAATAATAATAATAATAATAATAATAATAATAATAATAGTATTACTACTACTACTACTACTACTACTAACTTCCACATGAATCCTTTGCGTAAATAAAATATTTAAAGTAAAATAAACTAATACCATTCACAAATATTGATAAAATATAAATAAAAAATTTAAAATATTATTAACAATGTATATCTCAAAATAATTTTTAATAATTTGAAATAAGAGTCATTACAATCTTCCCCCCTTATAAAAATTCGTCCTTGAATTTTCAATAATAAAATACATAATCTAATGGAAAAGATAAGGATAAGCCACCTGCATCGCTACCTTCGTCTCCCATGTGCAATCCTCTACTGTGTGGTTGCTCCATAACACCTTCACCATCAGGATCTCCTTGGTGCAAAACTGATGAACTTAGCGATCCATAATTGCCACAGGATATTCCTCATATAACAGATCTTCATTGAACTTGACTGTCTGAGGCTAAAGGATGTGAGAAGGATCAGGAGTATATTTCCTCAATATGGAAATATGAAACACCGGGTGAATTCGAGATAATTTAGTGGCAACACCAATCTATAAGCCACCTCTTCAACTCTTGAACCTATCTTGAATGGCCCAATGTACCTCGAGGCTAATTTTCCTTTCTTACCAAACCTCATATCCCCCTTTATTGGAGACATCTTCAGAAACACCATGTCTTCAATGAAAAAAGACATATCCTTCCTCTTCAAGTCTGCATAGCTCTTCTATTTAGTAAAGGCTATCCTCAAGCGCTACTGAATAATAAGAACCTTCTTAGAAGTAATCTGCTCTAATTCTGGACCTGTCAGCTTTCTCTCTCTGACTTCCCAACACAATGGTGATCTATATTTCCTACCATACAGTGCCTCATATGGAGCCATCTCAATACTTGCATGATAACTATTGTTATATGCAAATTCTATTAATGGTAAATGTATGTCCCATTGACCACCAAAGTCAATCACACACATCCTCAACATATCCTCAAGGGTTTATATGGTCCTTTCTGACAGATCATCCATCTGAGGATGAAATGCAGTGCTGAAGTCAAGTCTGGTACCCAATGCTTTATGCAACTCTTGCCAGAAGACTAAGGTGAAAGTAGCTCCTCTATTGGATACTATGCTCACTAGTGCCTCGTGAAGACATACAATTCTATTAACATACAATCTTACTAATCTGCCAGTCAAGTATGTCTTCTTAATTGGCAGTTAATGTGTTATCTTAGTTAGTCTGTCAACTATCACCCAGATAACATCATAACCACTAGTAATACGAGGTAATCCAGTCACAAAGTCCATAGCAATCATACCCCACTTTCACTCTAGGATAGGCAATGGTTGTAACAACCTTACATGCCTCTTATGCTCTAACTTCACTTGTTGATAAGTGAGGCATTTGGAAACAAATTCTGCTATATCCTTTTTCATTCCATTCCACCAATATGTATCCTTCAGGTCACGATACATCTTGCTAGAACCTGGGTGAACACTATAAGCAAAAACATATGCCTCCTCCATGATTTCGTTCCTTAACTCATCCACATCTGGCACACATAATCGAGTACCCAAATACAGCACACCCTCACCATCAATCACAAATCCAATGGACCTATCTTGTTGCACTTCAAACATGATCCTCTGTAATTGAGGATCCCTTCTTTGTCTCGATCCAAGTACACTAAACTAGGCAAGGATGCATTTCTTAGTCACCTTCAGTTGCAGTCTTGGTCAATTAACACATGCATCTCCTTTATAATTGGCCTCCTCTCAGTACTGATGTGTGCAAGGTTGCCTACAAACTTTTTTCTCAAAGCATTTGCAGCTACATTTGCCTTACCTAGATGGTATATAATAGAATAATCATAGTTCGTGAGAAGTTCCATCCATCTCATTTGCATTAAATTCATATCCCTTTGCTAAAAAATGTACTTCAGGCTCTTGTGGTTAGTGTATATCTCACAAGTCACACCATACAGGTAATGCCTCCAAATCTTTAGTGCAAACACAATTGCTGCCATCTATAAGTCATGAGTAGGATAATTTTGCTCATGCTTCTTCAACTGTCTTAAAGCATAAGCAACCACTCTTTCATTCTACATTAGCACACAGCCTAGTCTTACTCGAGAAGCATTACAATACACCGTATAACCTTCATCCCTAAAAGGTAAATTCAACACTTGAGCCGAAGTCAATAAATCATTAAGCAATTGGAAGTGCTTCTCACATCTATCTGTCCACACAAACTTAGCATTCTTCTAGGTCAACCTAGTCAAAGGTGTAGCCATCTTAGAGAAGTCCTTTATAAATCTCTTATAATATCCCGCTAAACCTAGAAAGCTCCTCACTTATGTCACTATCGTGGGCCTCAGCCACTCTGTAATAGCTTCAATCTTCCTAGGATCCATGTGTATGCCATCACTAAACACTGTGTGGCCTAAGAATGCCACCTAGTCTAACCAGAATTCACACTTCAAAAATTTATCATACAACTGGTGCTCTCTCAAAGTCTGAAACGCCAATCTTAAATACATTGCATGCTCGGCCTTACTTCTAGAGTATACCAGAATATCATCGATGAACACAATCACAAATCAGTCCAAGAATGGCCACAACACCTTGTTCATCAAGTCCATAAAGGCTACTGGGGCATTAGTTAACCCAAAGGATATCACTAAAAATTCATAATGGCCATACCTTGTCTAAAATGCCATCTTAGGTACATCTTTACCTCTAATTCTCAATTGATGGTACCCAAACCTTAAGTTGATCTTAGAGAAACACTTAGCTCCTTGTAACTGATTGAAAAAATCATCAATCCTTATGAGTGGATATTTATTCTTGATGGTAATCTTATTCAACTGCCTGTAGTCAATACAGAGTCAAAGACTACTATCCTTCTTTTTTATAAAAAAACATAGGAGCACCTCAAGGAAATGTACTAGGCCAAATAAAATCCTTATCAAGTAATTCCTACAACTACTCTCTCAACTCCTTCAACTCTGTAGGTGTCATTCTATATGATAGCATAAAGATAGGATTTGTACCAGGTACTACATCAATATAAAATTCTATCTCCCTATCAGGTGGCAAGCCTAGTAATTCTTTAGGAAAAACATATGAAAACTCGCATACCATTGGCACCCTTTCAATTGCCCCACTATCTGCTTGTATATCTCTGACCACAACTAAGTAGCCTTGATAACCCCTTCTAAGCATCTTCCTAGCCATGATCACAGAAATGATGTTTTGAGGCATTGAACTCTTGTCACCTCTGAATCTAAATTCCTCATCAAAGGGAATTCTAAAAATTACCTCCTTCTCTCGACAATCAACCGTGGCATAATACTATGCCAACCAATCCATCCTTAGAATAACATCAAAATCAATTATATCAAGCAAAATCAAATTTGTAAGCAATTCTCTACCCTCCACCAACACTAGATAAGATGGAAATAATACATCTGTCTCTAACTCATCACTAAGTGGAGTCGCTATAGATAAGGGAAACAACATCTTAGAAGGTGTACATGTTATTCTAGGTGCAAACACAGGAGATACAAAAGAGTGTGAAGCACTAGGATCATATAAGACTCTAGCCTCAAAATAGCACACTGGGAGAATACTTGCCATAACTACATTGGATGCCAAAGCATCCTAAGGAGTTAAAGTGAAAACTCTAGCCTAACTATGACCTACCTGCTGTGAAGTGGATGGCTATGTATATCCTCTACCACCAGCTCTGCCTCTAAAACCTCTGCCCTACTGGCTTGAATACTTAGTCGGTCGCTGCTGAGGATACATAGGTGCTTAATACTGCTGATGCACCTGTAGATACAGTTAAGAGACTGATGAAGAAGATCCTTAAGCATATGTCGACTAAAATCCATAATTAGGACAATCCCTAGCGAAATGTCCAAATTGTCCACACTGAAAGCAAGCTCCAGTGTAATATCCCGAGTTTTTTAAATATTTTAATAATGCATCGGGATATGCAGTGTTAATAATTTTTATATATATTTATGATATTTTATGAGTTTGTTATTTAATTAAAGCTAATTTTAATTTTTTTATATTATTTTAAGTATTTTACGTAAAATTTTCCTGGGACTTGCATTTTCAGGAAAATTTACACGTAAGAAATTCAATATTAATTATTTTAAATGGATTTATAAAGTTGCATGAGTCCATGCATTATTTTAATTGTCATATTAGAATATATATATATACACATGAACATATATTTACATAATTGATTTAAATTAGGGTTATTTCCATTAAATCATACTATATTATATAGTTATTACTTAATTAGCATGTGTGTGTGTGTGTATATATATATATATATATATATATATATATATATATATATATATATATATATATATATATATTTGTACAAATTACCAAAACCAACCCCCCCCCTTTTCTTCTTCCTCCCGACGCCACCTCTCCTCCATCCCACTACAACTCCGGCCGACTACCATCGGTGTGCCTCCCGGATGTCCACCCCCTTCCTCCAGCAGCTCCGCCACTCCCTTCATCCTCTCCGGCGCCGGCAAAGCCAAGGAAATCGTTTTGGCCGAAAGTTGCATCTCCCTCCACACCTCACGATTCCGGCCACCAAATTCCTTGCTTCCAGTGTCGTTGGACTCCCCTGAAGCCATAGAAGATGATTCCAAGCTTTTTTTAAGCTTAAAACTTGATTTGGTATGGTTTTTCTCAATTTTTCAATTTCGGCCATATTGGATTTTTGAATTTTTTTTTGAGCTTTTCTTTGTGATTCATGAAAAATCCCTTAACAAATGTTGATCCTAGTAGCTTAATATTCATTTTTAAATTTTTGTAGAATTTTTGGAGTTTATTTTGATTTTTGGGTATTTTTGAATATTTTATTATTATTTTCTAATTTTCGAAAATTATTTAATTAAATTTTGAAATTGTGTTTTATGATAAATATAGGTGTTGAAATGAATTATAGAAATTTATTTGGCATTTTTATGATTTTTTATGTATTTATTTTGAATTTGTTTAGGTTTATGTAATTTTGGAAAATTAGGTTAATTGTGTTTTTAATTGAAATTAATTAGCTAATTGAGTTTAATTATTGATATTATTGATAAATATGTTGAGAAAATTAATTTTGTGCAATTATATTATTTTTGGTGAATTTTTGGATTAATTTTAGTATATTTATATATATATGGGCATTTTGGTAATTTTACCCTAAATTGATTAAAAATGTAATTAAATTGGTTTTAATAGCTATTTAAGGTATAAAAATTATTTCTACAAATTATTTAGTATTTTTAATTAATTAAAACTATTTTTCATGAATTATTTTCAAATTATATATATAATATACGATTTTTCTAAATAAATAAGTTTTTATTGGTTTTTAATGTGTTTTAGGGTTAATTACGTAATTTGTACTTATAAAATGTATTTCTGTGATATAAGGGCATTTTTGGCATTTTTATAATTGTTATGTGAATTGTGGACCCCGGTTGGTAAGTTGTAGTTTGGAGTCCGATTGAGGGATTTTGGTTGTGTTTTGTGTTTATTTTTGAAGTGTGTTTATTTGCAGGGCCGGCTCTACTCCTTGAGTAGAGAGATGTCCATTTTACAAGGGAGGTTCTGTCGGATTTTTGGTAGAATTCTCGTAAAACGTGATATCCGATCAAACCCTAATTCTGATTCTGTGTCCAATATTCTAGATCGAGTTTCTAGGATTTTCTGTTCGGTTTATTCTAATGTCTGTTATTTATTATTTGTTTAGTTGCGCCAAGACCAAGGCCTAGTGGACCAGGCCCGTCGGACCCATCTCGAGGAGCGCACTAAGTATGAGTTACTATTTTATATATATATGCTTTAGGGTGCATGATTTAGAAATGTATGTTTTATTTTGATTAAATATGCATAAATAATTTGAGCAGTACTTAGTTTATTTTTGGTTTATTTTTGTATATTTTAAACTATATGCATGTTTTATTAATGAATTATGTTTGAAATGTTTTCAAATATAATTTTGGTTTATTTTATAATTTAATTATATTTATTTAACTTATATATACTCAAAATATACCTGGTTTACTTTTGGTATACTTCTAGTATATATATGGTTATTGTTGCTATTTTACTTAAATTCATGCATCATTTATTTTTATGAATGTATGCTTTATATTTTAATGAAAGATATCAATAGAACGTGCTACCTAGTGGGCAGCACTAGGACCGAGTACGTATCGGTACGTTGATAGCATTTAGGCTATATTACTAACCAGTTTGAGGATATTGATTGGATTTGATTTATCTGATGTGTGATATGATTTGGGAGTGTGATTGCTAGAGCTCGGTTGACCATGTGTCTCGGGGCCAATCACACTAACAGTCAGATTGCTGGAGCTCAGTTGACTTAGTGTCTCGGGGCCAGTCTACTATCCAAATGGATCACGTGATTATATATTGGAATAAGTGAGCCTGTATGGCTAGAGTGTTGTCTAACACTGTTTGAGGTTGCGATATTCTAGGGTTCTATTTGATCCTTCATAAACAGTGATTTTTAATAAAAATATATAAAATGAGTTTTATTGCATCTGTGTGTATTTGCTTTTATATATATACATATTATATGTATACTTTTGATTGTGTGCATTGGCATTTAGTATGCATGTATATATTATAGTAATTCACTCAGTGAGGTCTGACTCCCCTCTGTTGACCATTTTTCAGGAGAGTCTTCTTCCTCAGACCTCAGTAGTAGGCCTGTACGCCGGATTTCTTCCGCCCCGGCTTCTTTATGTAAACTGCTTATCTGAGTCTTGAGTTTTATTTTATAATCTAGACACTCCAGTAGTTGTAGATAAATTATGGGTTTTATGTATTATATTTGTGTGAGTTATGTACTTTGAATATTTGAATTGAAACTTGTATTAAAGGATTTATTTATATATGAGATATGGATTTGATTTAAATCCCGTGGTGGATTATTACTTTTATATTTATGATTTTATTTCCGCTGCATTAAGTGTTGTTGTTATTATTATTGTATGTTTTATTTTATTTCTAGGCTTGCTACGGGTTTCGGATTCGAAAGAATTCCCGTTCCCTAGCGCCGGTCATGGCCCCTGTTTTGGGTCGTGACATCCAGGCACCAAGTGACACAAACCTTGATGCACTCTCCCACAAATGGCATATAAACTAACCCCATATCCTGAAATGCCATGTCCAGAACTCTGACCACTATTGCTACTACTGGCACCAGCACCAAATCTAGTAGTCCTGCCACTTCTTCGGCTCTGAGCAAAATTATGTCTGCTAATCTAGTGTGATCTAAACTATCTGCCCTACTAGGAAGTACCCCCTAGTTGAGTACTCATACTGACTATCTAAAAAATAGGTTACTGAACCCCCTAAGTTAATATGCTACTATCACTGTCATAAGGATCCGAAATGGTACTATGTTTAATATGTCTTTACTCAAGCTGTCTAGCCTCCTCAACCACACTCTCAAGGCTGTGACCTCTCGTCTGGATGCTAATATAAGTTAGGCCTAACCCAGTTATATAGAGCTCCAGTACTCTCATCTCATCCTGTATCACATTCGCTGCATGTCGTGACAGTCTAAAAAACTCTCGAGTGTAGTCTCCAATTGATCGATCTCCTTTGGCAATATTCAGCAACTACCATATGTAGTTCTCTCTCATTGATGCTGGGCAGAAAAACCTCATAAACCTCTCTATAAAATCTAACCAAGACATCACAGTCATATAGGGCTGGATAGATTGCATGAACTAGTCTTGAGATGCTGCTGACATGGATAGCTCCACTATCATGATCCATTGGTAATTTGAGTATCTTGTCCTAGTCCTGGCCTCAATGGTATTAATGAAATCCAGAGCATCCCCTGTGCCATCAAAAGAAACTCACCCAACTCTGAAGTATATTAGGGTAGCATAAGCATCTATCATCCCTTGAGTCCTCTGTTGAAGCATCTACTATACCATGGGCATTGCTTGGTTAAAAGCTGCCAAGCCTTGGTTAATTCTTATCATACACACTGCAAAGGCTGCAGGATCCTCTACTGGAACTTCAGGCTCTGCCTGTGGCTATTCCTACCTTTGAGTTATTGCTGCTCTACCCCTACCCCTACCTCTGTTTTTACCTCTACATCGAGGAACAGGAGGAAGAATCTCATCCTGAATAGACTACTCATCATCATTCTCCTCAAAGGTTACTTCTGCAGTAAGAACAGTTTGTGTTCACCTCATTCTAAAAAAGACACAAATGAATTTAGGACAAGACAAAAGTACTACATAAGTGGAGATAGTAAGAATAAGGAAGACAACAAGTGACAATTATCAACCTATTACCGCAGTAGTTTATGAAAAATAGACATTGACAGCTAAAAATACACATAAAATAAGCCAAAGCTCTTATACCATCACGACGCAAACCCAAAAAGGGGCACGTGACCGACACTAGGGAATAGGAATACCTAAAGTACCTGAAACCCATAGTAATCCTTAACAAAAATTTTAATAGAATAAAGACGATAATAAAATGACATAATTTAAATAAAGATAAAAAAACACAAGTGAATTAAAATCCAACACAAACTTAGATAATATATATAATAATAATCTTTAATACACGTTCTTCATACATATGGTAATTCAAAATACATCATAATAATTAACTAATCCACCACTACTGCAATGTTCTAGATTTAAATACACACACACACACACACACACACACACACATACATATATATATATATATATATATATATATATATATATATTAGGTAGACCTACATAAAACTGTCAGAGAAGAAGAAACCCAGAGTAGAGTAGACCGATCGACACGCGATTCCCAAGATCCTGAAAAAAATATTAAGGGGAGTCAGAGCTCACTGAGTAAGTTAATAAAAGAAATGTAAACAGTACAAAAGCCTCCTTTAAAATATCTTTATGAAAATAAGAAATTTATAATCTATAATTTAAACTATTTAATTTTTTTTATTAGAATCATGCTTTATTGAAATAAAGTATTTTAAAATCATAAAATACTTTATAAAATACAAATAAGCTTCTTAAATCATTATATATATAAAAACTAGGTAGAACCTTAGACCATAAATATATTGGCCTTTCAGCTCTCTTATAATCAAAGGACTGTTAGTTCTCGAGAGCAAAGCATCAATAAACCTACCAACCACAGTCAATTCACTTAAACCAATATTTACTGGCGGTTTCTGAGAGCAAAGCATCATCGAGCTACTAGCCCTAGTAACATATAAATCACCCCCGAGAGCAAATCATCATCAAGCCTTATATATATTCTCACAAAATCATGTTCGAGAGCAAAGCATCAACCAAGCCTTATAACCACCAACACTCACTCTCAATCCTACCAGTGCACACACTATCCTAATGAAACCTATCAGGTAGCCTGTTCTACCATAGTTTCTTTTAAAAATAAATAAATACACAAGGAATATTACAATAAAGTAAAATAATATAAAATTTACTAAGCATGTGAAACTTAATATAAAAATGCTAATGGGTATATGCTTCCTATACACAATTCAATTATTAACTTACAGTTGGAATGTGGTCCTTTGCGCAGTCGCGCTCGACTCCGACTAGTTAGCTTGGTTGGAGATGCGGCTAAAGAGAAGAAATAAATAAAAACGGAATTAAAAATGAAATTCCTATAAATTCTAGATTTCTAAGGAAATGCTCGATTAAAGAAATACCACTCTATTAAAATAGCCCCGATGTCACATTTTACGAGAAATCTATCAAAAATTTGGCAAAATTTCCTCTATAAAACGGACATTTTTCTACCGAAGTAGAGTCAACCCTACATAGAAAAACACTTCAAAACTTACAAATTTTCACCACCTCGGGTTGGGGACCCCAAATTACTTAATTCCTAACCGAGGATCACAATTCACAATAAAAGCAATATTTAATAATAATAATAATAATATACCAAAAATCATCAAAATCCATAATCATCAATAATAAACCATAATATAATTTATTTAAATAATAAAAACATTAAAGCTAATTATTTTCATATTAATTAAATAAAATCTCTAATAAATTATAATATTAATAAAAATCTAATTTTTTGATTATTTGAAATTAAATAGTAAAATTCCCCCATTAATTATCTAAATAGTTTAAATATATAATCAAAATAGTTAAAAACTCATTTATTCACAAAAATAATAAATAAAACTATTATTTGAACACATTTTTGGAAATTATTATTAATTAGTTATAAATAGTAAATAATTCATAAAAATTGTTTTAATACCATTTATTATTCCAAAATTATTTAAAACATATAATTTAACTATAATTTCAATTAAAATACATAATTTACCCATCAATCAAAAATTCACATAATACTAAATATTTTCCAAAATTACTCAAAATTACTAAAACTTATTTTCTCACTTCTAAAATTAATAATTTAAATTAAATATACTATTTTAACATTATTTCTATACAAAACATATAAAACACATGATTAATAAAAATTCATTTAAATTATCAAAATACAATAATTATGCATAATTCAAATAAATTCAGAAAAATAAACTAAAAATATATTTAAGAAGCTAAAGATTTACACAACAACATTTCCAAAGGGAGTTAACAAGAATCATTCAAACTCAAGCTAAAAAAAAAAAAAAAAAAAAA